>PVKP010008817.1:0-15916 GCA_004027715.1 Plecturocebus donacophilus
CCTGGGAAGAGATCCCTCTCCTTCCCTGCTGCCTTTCGCAGCCGCCCTCACCTCCCACACTCCCTGAGCTCCTCACCCACTCTGCTCGCCCGCCTGCCTTCACCGTGGGCCGTGCGCCCCTCTCTCCCCAGCCCAGAGCCCCGGCGTGGCTGACCCCCTGCAGCAGGCCTACGCTGGGATGCACCACTACGCAGGTTTCACTTGGCGCTTCGCGGCCTGGGGGGGGTTGAAGGGCCCCAGAAAGAAATAGGGAGATGTGTGGGGGATTTAGACTCTGTTCCAAGGAGTTGATCCTCCCGTCTCCCTACTCCCAGAGCGACCTCTCTTGGGGTGAGGGTTATGGTGGACTGGGCTGAATTGGTCAAAGTGGCCAGGCAGATGCGGCCCTGCTCAGGAACAGCTCCTGGGGATCACTGCCCACTTCCACCTCTGTCTCCAGCAGCCTATCCGTCGGCCTATGCCCCGGTGAGCACAGCTTTTCCCCAGCAGCCTTCAGCCCTGCCCCAGCAGCAGAGAGAAGGTGAGGGACTGGGGGCTGGAGAGCAGAGCCTTGGGGGGCTGGACTCAGGGTCCCTCCCCTGAACCAGCCTGCTACTGTTCCTGCAGGCCCCGAAGGCTGTAACCTCTTCATCTATCACCTGCCTCAGGAGTTTGGTGATGCGGAACTCATCCAGACATTCCTGCCCTTTGGAGCTGTTGTCTCTGCCAAAGTCTTTGTGGATCGAGCCACCAACCAGAGCAAATGTTTCGGTGAGCTGAGAACCTACCCCTAGGCCTCTCCCACCTCGAACTATTAAGGATTCCCTACAGATCCTACAATTGTCCTTCCATAAAGCAGTGATTTCCTGAGGTCAATGTATGGCACAAAATGGGGTCACAAACCAGTGATGGGGCTGAGCTTAGGCCAAGAACAAACCTTGGTTGGGCGCAGTGGCTCATGCCTGTCATCTCAGCACTTTGGGAGACCGAGGAGGGCGAATCACTTGAGGTCAGGAGTTTGAGACTAGCCTGGCCAACATGGTGAAATCCTGTCTCTACTAAAAATATAAAAATTAGCTGGGCATGGTGATGGGTGCCTGTAATCCCAGATACTCAGGAGACTTTAGGCAGGAGAATTCTGCCTAAGTCTTTAGGCAGGAGAATTCCTTGAAACCAGGAGGGAGAGTTTGCAGTGAGCTGAGATGGCACCACTGCAGTCCAGCCTGGGCAACAGAACAAGACTCCATCTCAAAAAATAAAAATAAAAAAGAACAAACCTTATTTCAGGTTTACCTGGACAATCAGGTATCCACCAGGAATGTGGCCAGCTAGGTCAGGGCTTTGGAGTCTGGCCAGGGCAGGAGGAATCTGGTTCTGAGACCAGAGATCCCCTCCAACTCCAACTGTGGTTCTGAGGACCAGAATGGGAGCATGGAGGGAGACAGCCAACCCATGCCAGGAAAGACACAAAACATCTCAGTCAACACCCTGACCCTGCACACACGCTCAGAGTTGCCTCCCATCCTTCTAAGAATCACACCTGTAGGAATCTCAGGCCATCTGCCTATGAATTTATATCCATGTGTGTACACAAACAGTGGAGGGGTATGTGTTTGATGGAACTGGCCTCAGGGGGCTGGAAGAGGAGGAGGCTGGTAGAGAGAAAGGAGGGCCTGCCAAGCAGAGTTCCCAGCTAACCTCTTTGCCCACATCCTCCAGGGTTTGTTAGTTTTGACAATCCAACTAGTGCCCAGACTGCTATTCAGGCGATGAATGGCTTTCAAATTGGCATGAAGAGGCTCAAGGTGCAGCTAAAGCGGCCCAAGGATGCCAACCGGCCTTACTGACCGGCTCTCACCGGCCAGCCACAGAGAGGTGAGTCTCTGATGGACCCCAGGCATATGACGCCTGAGTGATGATGCCCTCCCAGCTTTGATGCTCCTCCTTTTGGGACCTTGGAGGCACCCACCTCTGAGATAGAAAGAAGAGGCAGGAGCTAGGAAGAATCCTCAGATGGAGACTTTGTGCTTTCCTTCAATCCAAGGACTGAGATCAACTAGACAACATTCCTGCTCTGCAGACTAGGAGAGACCATCAGAGTCTTTCTGCCTGGGGGAGCGGTTCTACTCCAGAGCTAGCCGATGGGACTAGAGAGCCTGTACGTGCGGAGGGTCCAGGAGGCTGGAAAATGAGACTAGAAAAGTAGATTTGGGCCAGTTTTGGGCTTTCTGAAAGGCCGTGGGATTGGACTTTATCCTGAAGATGAGAAAGAACTATTGAGGAGTTTAAGCAGAGAAAGAACTAGAAGTAAGGGCTGTTATAATGGCAGTGAACATGGAGATGGAGAAAGAAGCAAACATTCTTCAGAGGTAGAATCTGGAGGGCATGGTGGGTGATGCGGAGAGAGATGGGCCAGGTTCTTCCACCTTTTTAGCAAGGTCATGGGTCCATAGGATGCTACCTGCACCTTTTAGAGATTTTCTGTCTCAGAGGGCCCACATGGCCCTGCCTTACTTGGAGCTACCCCAGGAACTTTCTGGAGAGGATGTGGGATTGGAGTCTCCTGCTCAGGATTCAGGGTCTGGTTTCAGTGGACCGGCCTGCTGCCTGGGCCCTCCTCCAGCCCCTCTCCTTGGGAAGAGGGGTCCAGCCACTCACCTGAGATGTCACTGATGGGGGCAAGCTGCTCTTCTGGTCTTGCCCTCCAGCGTGATTTTTGCCTTTTTCCCCCTCTCTTCTTATCCATGAATACTCAACAACAGAAACAGAAGAGTGAGAAGAAAGGAGAGGAAAAGCACAGAAACGCTTGAGCAGCCCTTCCCGAAGGCGCAGCTGCGGATGGAAGTGGATCGGACCCAAGGCTGGTGCCTGGGGCTAAGGCCACGCCAAGGATTGTTTTTATCAAGTGGGTTGTTCTGTGCCTGCAGCATCGAGCTCAGGCTGGCAGAGCAACTAGGGCTGGCTGAGGAGGACTGTCCAGGGGAACCAGCAGAGGGCGTTGGGGGTGCCAAGGGCTTCTCCACAAAGGAAGCCCAGATTTACTTCTTTCAGAATCATATCATTCCTTAGAGTTTAGGGACCAAAGGACTATTGCTTTTTTTAAGAATATATATATCTATATAAATTAAAACAAAGAAAAAAAGAGAAACAAACAAAAGACAGTATAGAGTCTCATAAAAGCTGCCTTTAAATATCCCTAGGAGACAGGGTGGAGACCTTTGACAGCCCCAGCCTAGGCAGAGGGAGGCTGTGGAAAGATTGTTCTGTGTCTTGTTCCCTCTTAAGCCACTCCCCCACCCTGCCCTTTTAAAAATAATTAAGAATTTGAGGTCTAGGCTCACATGCAGGTAATGAGAAAGTTATGGAGGCAGTGAACTCACAATCCACAATCCCCAAACTCAGAGTGCATCCCGGAAGGGGCCCCAGGCGGAGATCAGGCCTGCCCTGGTCTTTGCCATCCCGGGAGGCCCCCTAGCCAGCAAGAGTGGGATTTCCTTTTCTGTGGAACCGCTGCTTCCCCAGGCAGGAAGAAAGAGGGAGTTCTGGCCACCTGAGCCTTTCCCTTGCCAATCCAGGTAGACAGAGGCCCTGCCTTTGGCTGAGCTGAGACACCTCCTGTTTCCCCTCCCCTTGACCAGTCCCAGTGTCCCCTTGCTTCAGGCTACCTTCTGTCTCTTAGTCTAAGTTTGCCCACCTGTAAAATAGATTCAGGATATCTGTAGAGGGCTGTGGCAACAGACTTGGAAGGTTTGCTACTGTATATACTGCCATTGAGAAGGGGAAATTTTTCAATATGTAGAAGCTTCAGAATTAGAGGTCCCTCTTTACCCCGGACCTGGGAGGGAAGTAGATGTTTTGCCAAAATACTTCTTCATTCCTTTAAAAAGTACATCTTTCCTATGCAAGAGTGTCTCACATGTGCTTAACCGAGGTGCTTCTAGTTGGTGAGCAGTGTTGAGCTTAGAAGTGGTGTGTGCTCTGTCTGTCTTTGTCTGTCTGTTGTATACAGTGGGTGCCATATAAAGCTGATCAATGGTGGTGCTTCCTGCCTGCTTCTGTAAGATGGGCAAAAGATTCAGCTTAGAACACCATGACTCACCTTGCCTTGGTCAGCCTTTCCTGGGCCTGCAGGGCCTTGCACATATTTTTCCCAGGAGGATTCCCCCTCCACCCCACAGACATGGATCAGCTTAGTCTGAGGCCCCTGCTGTGCTGTGTGGGGTCACTCTAATCCCCAGATGTTGCTGAGGCCGAAGGCCTCTGATCTGATAACACATCAGATAGCAAAAGATGTGGGGGTGGGGTTGGAGGGCTCCTCCTTCATAACAGTTTCTAAGAAAACTTGTTCCCACCTGTTCCTCTGTCTTCGACTCATTTTTGGAGGGAATGGGAATGAAACGTAGATCTGGCAATAATATTACCAGGTAAGGTGTGATGGACATCCACAAGTATTTTCCAACTGAGAGAAGAACCAGAGGGTATGTGTACACCAACACAATGCTGACTCCTAGAGTGACCACCCTGGAGACAGAGACACACAGTACCTGCACCCTCAAACTGATATTCACATGGAGGCACACAGTCCCCTCAGGCTAGCTGCTAAGCACTGGGCTACATGTTGGGGCTCCGGCATGTTCAAGGACCCAGAGTTAAGGGGAAAGAGAGACAAAGAATGCAG
This sequence comes from Plecturocebus donacophilus, assembly GCA_004027715.1. Classification (NCBI taxonomy): domain Eukaryota; kingdom Metazoa; phylum Chordata; class Mammalia; order Primates; family Pitheciidae; genus Plecturocebus; species Plecturocebus donacophilus. Next base: position 4,658 of record PVKP010008817.1, read on the forward strand.
TTATAATGGAGGGCCATAGAAGATCTGTGCTCGCAAGAAGAAGAGCACCTAATTCAGACTTTACTGGTGGGGGAGGTCTGTGAAGTACCTTCTGAAGGAGATTAAGAAGGGGAAAAGTCTTTAAGGAAGGACTGGGGCTGGGTGTGGTGGCTCACTTTGGAGGCCAAGGCAGATGGATCACCTGAGGTTGGGAGTTCAAGACCAGCCTGACTAACATGGTGAAACCCTGTCTTTAAAAAAAAGAAAAAAAGAAAAAAAAGAAGAACTGGGACATTTAGACAAAGCCATTTAGACAGCTGCATCATTTTGGAAAATTATCTTTATTACCAAGAAATAATAATGATTACCATTTGTTCAGTGCCTGTTGCATGGCAGATAATGGGCACAAGACAAGACCCTTTTCCCATTCCTAACTCTACCCTGAACCTTACCTTGACTGAATCATGTCAAGACACTTGAACCAAAATGGCATTTAGAATAGCTTGCTTCATACTTCAGAGTATGGGCCAGGGACTGGCAGACTATGTGATTCCAAAGCTTCAGGGGTCGACATGGTCTAGATGAGGGGTTGGCAAACTATGGCTTGTGGCCTATTTTTGTATAAACTACAAAACTAAGATTTTTTTTTTTTTTTTACATTTTTAAAGGGTTGTCAAAACAAAACAAGAAAGTGAAACAGTGACCATATATGGCCCACACCACCTAAAATATCTATCTTGTCCTTTAGACAAAAAGTTTGCTGACCCCTGGTAAGATCATGGAAGACTTATATAATGTCCGATGAGTTTGAACAATATGGCGTTTGTGTCTCCCTGTGTGCATGTATTAGTCTGGACCTTTTCAGTTGCAAGTGTCAGAAACCCAGCTCAAACATGTTTAGGCCAATTGGGTATTAATTGGTTTACATAACTGATAAATCAAAGGCTGTATCTGCACTGAAGCATGGCTGGATTGAGGGGTTCAAAGGACGATGTCTCCATCTCTTGGCTCTGCTTCCTTCTGTATGTCGGCCTCATTAGTTCTAGTTCTAAAATCCCAGCGAGGACTTTGGCCAGCTTTGGACACATGCCCATCACTAGGATGGAAGAGTAGGCCACCATAATTGACAACTTCATCAGGACTGTGTGAAGGGGGTGAAATCGGTCCCCATGGAAGGGATGGTGGGCAGATAAATGATATGCATCCACTATATCCCACCCTGTATTGCATTCACCTATACTTTTCCTGACAAACACAATTTCAAAAATGTGCCTGCCTGAAAATGCGATAATCCTAGACCCAACAAAAACCACATTCACCGATTTCCCAATGGGAGATAAAACAGAATCACAAGGCTGGGCTTGGTGGCTCACGCCTGTAATCCCAGCACTTTGGGAGGCCGCGGCAAGCAAATCACCTGAGGTCGGGAGTTCGAGACCAGACTGTCCAACATGGAGAAACCCCGTCTCTACTAAAAATACAAAATCAGCTGGACATGGTGGTACATGCCTGTAATCCCAGCTGCTCAGGAGGCTGAGGCAGGAGAATTGCTTGAACCCAGGAGGTGGAGGTTGAGGTGAGCCGAGATTGTGCCATTGCATTCCAGCCTGGGCAACAACAGTGAAACTCCATCTCAAAAACAAAAAACAATAACAACAACAAAAACAGAATCACATCCAGTTGCTTTATTGAGTCCTCAGTCCAGGGTTCCTTGGTGATGGGCAATTCCTGCTCAGGTATGACTTCTTAAGATTTTAAAATCTATGGGTAAAAGAAAACTTAACTACCCCATACTTGCCTTATAACCAATGTGAAATAATGGAGGGAAAGAGGATAACAATTTGTTTTAAAGAGATGGGTCTTACTAATGTTGTCAAGGCTGGACTTGAACTTCTGGCCTCAAGCAATTCTCCTGCCTCAGCCTCCTGAGAAGCTGGGACTACAAATACCCACCACTGAAAAATTTTTAAATTAAGATGGGTTGTTGCTCTGTTGCCCAGGCTAGATTTGAACTCCTAGGTGCAAGCGATCCTCTCACCTCAGCCTCCTGACTAGCTGGGACTGCAGATGCATGTCACTGCACCTAGATGTAATAGTTTTTGAAAAACCTTCCATTTGGAATAGGAGAGAAGAGACTACAATGGTCACTAATCTACAGCATATAAAACATCCTCTGGACAGTGGAGTGAATTTCTTGGTCAACAAAACCTATTGTTTTTGGTCCTTTCCACTGGGAAATGTCTCCTTTGTCCATTGTTCTTTATGGATATCCCTGAGAGGATGGACCTTTGGAACTGAAGCATCCCACTTCCCTTTTGACATGGTTTTGACTTTATTTATTGAGACAGAGTCTTGCTTTGTGACCCAGGCTGGAGTGCAGTAGTGCAATCTCAGCTCACTACAACCTCTGCCTCCTGGGTTCAAGCGATTCTCGTGCCTCAGCCTCCTGAGTAGCTGGGATTACAGATACCCACAACCACACCTGGCTAATTTTTGTATTTTTTAGTAGATATGGGGTTTCACCATGTTGGTCAGACTGGTCTTGAACTCCTGGCCTTAAGTGATCTACTAGCCTCGGCCTCCCAAAGTGCTGAGATTACAGGTGTGAGCCACCGTGCCCAGCCAGTTTTGGGTTTAAAGGTTGCCTTAGAGATTAAGCATTCCCAGATCTTTGTTTGTCAGCTGTGAGGATTCTCTGATTCATGGGCTTTCTGTGAGCTGGTAACCATCATCAGGAATCCATTGATAATGTCCTGCTCCGTGAGTCTCAATTTAGCTCATGTAATTTCTGTGTCTTAGCCACAGGTCACACTGGCCATTCCCCTACCCCTCTGCTTCATATTGGCCTGTCTATGGTGGTAAGTCAACCTTAATCTGCTCACTACCCACAACGAGAGATTACCCATTCACCACTTGGCCGACTCATGCTCTAGTGACCTTGGTCTTGACCAGATAGTCAAAATCCCTGAGCAGTACTGGCTCCTAGTCCTCAGCCCCAAGGAGATGTGTAGGACAGGATGGAAGCAACCAGTCAAGCACTCTCAGGCCAGGAACCTGCAGCTTGCTGTATCCTCTGGCTCTGACTATGGCCCATTATTATACTGAGGCCACATTATCAAAAGACTCCTCAGGGGAGTCTATCAGTTGACACAGAATTTGGGGGGCCCTCTGAGAACCTCTAGAACTTGGGCAGAGTCTTCAGCCTCCAGCAGAGCCCCTAGAATGAATTTCTCTTGCTGGATGCAACCTGAGTGTCTTGGATGTAGGGAGAAAAGACCTCTGGTCTGAGATAGGACCTCTTAGTAACCTCCGACCTTGAAGCAGCTCTGATTTTGCTATGTGCTCTGACCAGACCTGGGGGCTCACCCCGGCCTCAGTGGAGCAGAACATATATGGAATATCTTCCAAAAGAGGGTGCTATGATGAGATTACAGGATCTCCCTTGATCCTTTCCAGCTTGGGCTGAAATCCTTGAGGAACCATTGTCCTGGTTGCACTTGCCTCCATTATGACATAGCCAAACCAGCAGGGACTCAGAGGCTGTTTCTGGCCTCTGGGCCTCATTATATGGCCAGTATATTTGCACAGTTATGTTACACAGCCCTGTATTATTTGGAAGAAACCCCATCAGATCAGGGAGCTAAGAGCCAACGTGGGCCATGCAGGTGCCCTTCCTGCAGCCTGAGCCAGCTGGGATCTGCAAAGAGATGGCCAAGTCTGTGCCAAGTGCACACTAAGAAGGGGCAGAGGGCCACACTTTTCTCTGTAGCTCCAACTCCAGACACAGCTATTATGGCAACCTCTGCCCTCTAGAAACCTGGGCTGACCAAAGCCTTTGACTGGCCATCTGTAGAGGGGACTTTGAACTTCCAGACTCTGGCCTCCTGCCCTTTAGTTGCCTAAAAGCACAAAACTCAGAAGCCAGAACAGTCCACAAGCCTGACTCTGGCTTTTTCCCAGGGATATCTCAGGCGCTCAGCATAAAATACAAGAGAGTAAAAAGAAAGCCTGTGGAATGAGCCTCAGCCTCCTGGGGAGTAGTCCCGAGATGGCCTGACCTAGTGACCTGACACTGGACTCCCTAGAGGAAGCCAGCAGTCTGGGCTGGATTCCCTGCATTTGAATAGGAAAACTCAGCTGTGTCCTCGGGACCTTTATGTTACTCCACTGTTGGGACTTAATAAAGGGATGGGGGCTTTGATTTTATCTCCATATCTTAACCCAATGCTCTAGAAAGCAGATTCTGAGGTAAGTGCTGACATTTTGCAGGGAGGTGGAAGTCCAGGATGGTGAAAGGGAGAAGAGACGAAGGCAGTGGGAGACGATGCAGTACTTGCTGGTTGCCACTGCATATGAGCCATGAGGAGAGAGCAGGTCACCTGTCAGACTTGTTTGACAAGCACATGGTATTTTCAAGGAGAAATGGCATCACCAAGGGGAGATTTGAGAGGGAATGAATGCTTCTTTTCTCCTCTCTTCTCCTGTTTTCTGTTGGCCAAGAAGCTAACTCCCCTGCACCTCTCAGTTGCATCATTTGCTCCCTGGGTGGCGGTTGGGAAGTGAGTTCCCATGGCCTGCTGTGTGGCATTTCTACTAGAGACGTGGAAGTAGAAGGGCTGCTTAGCACAGGCAGGGTGCCAACCAAGAGAGAGAAAGAAGGAGGTGGCTTAGGTAATCCAAGAAGATGCATGAAGTTCGTGCCCAATACATCCCATTCTCTCCCACAGGATTCACAGCCAAAGTCCCCAGGCACCAGATCCCCCAACACTGTCTGAATTCCAAGCCAAATACATCTTATTTAATTTGGGAGGAAAGGGAAGCATTCAGGTTGGAGGATCAGGATTCTCCCTTTTTTTTTCCTGGAACTTCCCAGACCCTAAACTTACTCCAATATTTCCTACTAAATTTCCCACCTCTAGGCCTTTGTTCTTACTCACTTTAGCTTGGGGAAATGGATTTGGCCTTTATAGTCTGCAAGATGCATGATTATTTGACCTTTAGCAGTCTGGATTGCTGGTGAAAAGCAGAAAAGGTGACCTGGCGCGGTGGCTCACACCTGTAATCCTAAGACTTTGGGAGGCCGAGGTGGGCAGATCACGAGGTCAGGAGTTCGAGACCAGCCTGACCAACATGGTGAAACACCATCTCTACTAAAAATACAAAAATTAGCCGAGTATGATGGTGTACACCTGTAATCCCAGCTACTTGGGACGATAAGGCAGGAGACTCTCTTGAACCCAAGAGGCAGAGGTTGCAGTGAGCCGAGATTGCGCCATTGCACTCCAGCCTGGGCAACAGAGTAAGACTCCATCTCAAAAAAAAAAAAAAAAAAAAGCAGAAAAGGCAACTCTGAACAAAACTGTATACAGTTTTGATTCTGTCAGCATGGAGAAAAGTCAAACTGGAGGACCTTATTGAAAATATCAAGAAGAGGTCAATGTATTCCAACAACCGATGGCTTTTTTTTTTTTCCAGTGCGTCTCTGAAATCTCCCTTTGATGGATACATGACTTGAATCTCAAGATAAAATAGATGATCATTTAACCAGCTGGTTTGATACCAAATAGCAGGGATTTCCAGTTTCCTAGCCAAGTGGAGATCTCCACTACCTCAACTTCACTTCAGTGCCATCAATTCAATTCTTCATTCCATTTCTATATTGGGACTGATTTAATAGCAACTCAGAGGAACCAAGATAAACCAACTTAAGCAAGATGAGATCTGAGAAGTGTGGTGGTATTACTGACTTCAGGCAAGGCTGATCTCAGGGGCTCAAACAATGTCATCAGATTGCTCTTATTCCATTTATCAGAGCTCTGCTTCTCTTTATGCCTTGGCTGCATTCTCTGTCCTGTGGCAGGGAGAGCTGGGTGCCAGCAGCTTCAATCTCATATCCTCTTAGCACATTGACCTCAAAAGCAAGAGAGCTTTGAGCAGAAGATTACGATTGGCTTTACTCAGGTCACAAACCCACACCTGAACTAATTACTTTGGTCAGGATGATGGAGTCCTTTGCCTGGCCTGATGGGTCATGCATTCATCTGTATGGGGTGGAAGGGGACAGGAGGTGGTATTGTGAATGTCAGCCCCACTAAGTACTAATACTTACAAAATATAAAAATAAGTCCTGCATGGCCTATAACAATGTATAATCTGGCCAGGCTGGAGTGTAGGATGCATGTGAGGGGTGGTGAATCAAATAGGGTCATATCTGTAGAAAGGGTATATTTATCCTGAGAGTAGTAAGGAGACATTGAAGGGTTTTTATTTTATTTTATTTTATTTTTTAAGACAGCATCTCACTCTGTTGCCCTGGCTGGAATGCAATGGTGCAATCTCAGCTCACTGCAACCTCTGCCCCCTGGGTTCAAGCAGTTCTCCTGCCTCAGTCTCCTGAGTAGCTGGGATTACAGGAGCCCACTACCATTCCCCGCTAATGTTTCTATTTTTAGTAGGGACGGGGTTTTGCCATGTTGGCCAGGCTGTGGTGAAAATATTTTCAGTAGAAATTTTGGGGAGAGGTCAGATGACACCAGATTTAATTACTGACCTCCAGTGATCCGCCTGCCTTGGCCTCCCAAAGTACTGGGATTACGGGCATGAGCCACAGGGCCTGGCCCATTGAAGGGTTTTAATAGAGGAGAGACATGACCAGATTTGAGTTTTAGAGAGATCCCTTAAGCAGCTAAGTGGAGAACAGACTGGAGGAGTAGATACTGGATAAGGAGTCTATGAGGAGGCAAATGCAATACTTCTAGTAGGGAGACACAGGAATATAAAGGAGGGATCAATTTGAGATGTATTTATTTGCTCACACTTGTAATCCTAGCACTTTGGGAGGTCAAGGTGGGAGGATAACTTTAGGCCAGGAGTTTGAGACCAGCCTGGGCCATATAGTGATACCCTGTTTAGTACTCCCCAGGAGGCTGAGGCTCATTCCACAGGCTTTCTTTTTAGTCTCTTGCATTTTCTGCTGAGTATCTAATATATCCCTTGGGAAGGCTGGGTGCAGTGGCTCACGCCTGTAATCCCAGAACTTTGGGAGGCCAAGGCGGGAGGATCACAAAGTCAGGAGTTCGAGACCAGCCTGACCAACATGGTGAAACCCTGTCTCTACTGAAAATACAAAAATTAGCTGGGCGTGGTGGCAGGTGGCTGTAATCCCACCTACTCAGGAGGCTGAGGCAGGAGAATTGCTTGAACCTGGAAGACGGAAGTTGCAGTGAGCTGAGAACACGCCATTGCACTCCAGCCTGGGTGACAGAGCAAGACTCCATCTCAAAAAAAAAAAAAAATCCCTTGGGAAAAGCCAGACCCAGGCTTGTGGCCTGTTCCGTCTTCTGCGGTCTGTTCTGCCTTCTGAGTCTTCGTGCTCTTAGGCAGCTAGAGGGCGAGGCCAGAGTCTGAAAAAAAAAAAAGAAGAAGAAGATGTATTAAGAAGTAAAATTTAGGATGTTTATAAGGTAAAATTGGTTCTGTTTAAATAAGGATGGGAGAAGTCTAAGATGCTTTCTTCTCAGGGTTCAGGCTGAATAAGCCACAGGTGAGATTTACTAAGCTAGGAACATGAAAGAAACACAGTGAGAAGATGTTTGCCTATGTAATATTCAAGTGGAGTTGTCCAAAAGACAACTTGTCCAAAGGCAACCCGAAACTCAAGAAGTACAGGATGGGAATATAGATTTGCAAGTTCCAGTCTATAACTGTGTGTCACGCAGGCAGATTTAACAAGAGCCATTTGTTTAAAGGGCACTAGGTGGGTCACAGGATTGCCAGGCAGGAGACCCAAGCTTGGAAAACAGGCAGGAACAATGAGAGGCCAGTCCACCAGAGCACAGGCCAAATTCAGATGCCAGAACCAGCCCCACAAAAACACTGCTGCTGTCATCATTATTGGCCATGGGATGTCACCGCCACCAGCACCCACACCACGAGAGTCCCTGGGCATGGGGTAAAGCTGACCCTGCCCTCCTATCACTATTGCCACTATTTCTCTGAATCACCTACTCCAGAATCTACATTTCTCGACGATACTTGGCCAGGCCTACGTCACATGCCTCTGTTTTAGCTAGAGAGCTGGGAAAGTGCAGATCCAACCTTTTCAGTATCTGCCATGAAAGATGGGCTCTGCTTACTTCCAAAACTTGTAACATAAGAAGGAGATTCAGTTTCTGGGCAACCCCTAATTACCAAGATCTCCTTCAAGTGGCCATGGAGGCCACCGGGAAGAGTAAAAAGAGGAGAAATGGGTGTGGGCTGAACTGCTTCTATACTTAAGTAGGGAATGATGGAAAGGATACTGTGAAGGAGCCATACAAGCTGTAGGAAGAAACGGGATGAGTATAACCCATAAGAGCCAACAGAGGAAAGGGTTGCAGGGTCAGAATGATCAACAGTGCCAAATGACACTGTGCGGTCCATTGCAGGGGCAGGCCGATTGACAATGCCAAATGACACTGTGTCATAAATTAAGCCTGAACATTTCCAATGGATTTGTCCATTTGTAAGTCATCTGTCACTTTGGTGAAAGTATTTTCAGTAGAAATTTTGAGGAGAGGTCAGATGACACCAGATTTAAGGAACAGTCGAAGACAAGGAAGTGGACAGGGAGAGTATAGACTACTCCTAGAAGCTTGGTTGAGGGTAAGAAAAATCAGTAGTGTGGCATGTGGGATTCAAATTAGATTTTCATTTTAAGGTTGGGCCAGTTGATTAAGTTTATATACCAAGATCAAAGAGTAAGGCAGTGGAAAAAGTTGAATATAAATGAGAGAGGTAAGTGAAGGAGCAAATTTCCCAAAGAGGAAAAAGGAAAGAAATACAGATCACAGTGAAAGCATTAACTTTGTATTTGAAGAGAGACCTCTCCACTTCTGAAATAGAAAGGATGGGAGAGATTCAAATGTTTGGAGGGGACAGAAAATTGAGGCAGTTCCCCCATGGCCTTTTTTGACTAAAGAGATGGGAAGTCTCGCTCCATTGCTGAGGCTGGAGCTCAGTGGCATGACCACAGCTCACTGTAACCTTGAACTACTGGGCTCCAGAAATCCACCTGCCTCAGCCACCCATGTAGCTCGTACCCATAGCCTTTTTTTTTTTCTGTGAAGCAGAATTAGGGATGGTGGGAGGGGCTGACACGTGGAGGGATTACTGAGTATACTGAGGGTTCTGCTGAGGAGACAGTGAATTTGTAGGAGCACTGTACTAAGGGCACATTAAGTTAGCTTAAGCCGTTTATTTTAGATGAAAAGTGACTCCTAGTCCCCCAATATCAAAAGGCCTCAGAAAGTGCCTAGGGCCAGGCGTGGTGGCTCACAGCTGTAACACCAGCACTTCGGGAGACCAAGATGGAGGACTACTTGAGCCCAGGAGTTCAAAATCAGCCTGGGCAACATAGAGAGACCCTATCTCCACACAAAATAATTTTTTTAGTTAGCCAGATAAGTAGTGCACGCTTGAGCCTTGGAGGCTGCAGTAAGCAACGATCACAGCACTGCACTCCAGCCTGAGTGATAGAGTAAGACCCTGTCTCAAAAGACAAGAAAAGACAAGGAAGGAAGGAAGGGAGGGAGGGAGAGAGGGGAAGGAAGGAAGGGAGAGGAGCCTGGGAAGCTGACAGGAAGCAGAGAGTTGTCTCACCATTTCTGGTCTCTGCCTCTCCATGCTTCACTCTGTGTCCCCAGATGGTCTTTTTCCTTTTCTCCTTCATCATAGGTGGGAGGTGGATGTCCCATAGCTCCTGAGTCTATGTCTCTTTTGCTTAAGAAACCAGTCCAGTTAGAACAATAATCTGTCAGCTCTAATCCCAGATTTTTAGGCGGGGACATCTGCTTAACGCAGCTTAGATCAGGAATCCACTTGCAGGTCAATAAACTGCAGCTAGAGTGCCAGGGGTCACACAAGACGAACATGGTCCTGGGGACTGTGGATACAGAGTGTGGGTGTGGAAACTATAATTCCCACAGAATACGGTTCATGGGCTCGACTAACCTAAAATGGTGTCCACTCACAAGTTCAGGTGTGCTGGATTGGGTGATTTCTTTTATCCTGGTTTAGGATGGGAGACTAGAGAAGGTAGACAGCTGGCATGATCCAGTAGTGTGATTTTTGCAGAGTAAGTGCAAGTATATTAACAAAAATGTGATTGAAATGACTGACCAAAGATCTGGACTGGGTAGGGAAAGAGGTGAAGCCTGGAAGATACTGATAAACTATGAGATGGTTGAGATTCATGATGAATAGAAGAGCGGGTGATATGCTGGGAAGGGGGAATCCGAAAGGGGATTGAATACCGGAGTCTGACTTGTCACTCAATGTGGGCACAGTGTTTATGTTCAAACACCCCCAGACACACATGGCTCTCAAAAGCTGTTATGGGCCCCTTGCTGGTGAGTTGTTTTAGAGAGCAGATCCAACTCCTTCTCTTAGTACTCTGAACTTCTGCACTCTGAAACCAAGGCTATATTGAAACTGAGGCTATTGATCCCTCACTCTTTTCAGTTACTATAAGCAATAGGTGTAACAAACTAATACTGACACAGTGTTGCGGCCCAGGCTGAGTGGCAAAGTGAGCAGAGGTGGACATCAAAAGGGAAAAGAGTTAGAAAGGAGAGGCTGAGAATGTGCAAATGTAAATCAACAGCAGCAACAACAAAAAGTTCACTGGGAAACTTCTGAGGCCAGCTTAGGAGGGATAGACATGACATGTTTCTATCACTCAAGGCCAAAGCCTTCTTTGTGTGTGCTGTGTCCAGCTACAAAGAGGGAGCGAGGAAGCAGAGTAGGTCTAAGATAAGCCTTTTCCCATTAGTGCTGTTGGAAAAGAGGGCCATGTGGAAGCCCCAAGACTGATGAGAATGAAGGAGGTCCATTCATGTCTAGGGTTAATAACCACAATTACAGCTTCCATGTACCGACTACTTCCTAGTCCCAGGTACTCTGCTGCTTACTTTACATGGATTAGTTGGAATCGTATGAAATTGAAAGTATCTGACTGTTTATAAACCACAAAAATAGCAATTTCATACAGTTCAACCTGATACTATCTCAGTTCATCCTCACCACAATGGCTCCATGAAACATGTATTACTGTCACCACTTCAAAGAGGAGAAATCAGACTCCCAAAGTGAAAGTCTTTAAGACTGCACTGTTAATAAGTGCTGAACAAACCCAAGCTTCAGACCCAGATTGACTAGAAGGCCAGGGTGCTTTTCATCACGCTGCAGCTACCAGGGGAGCAAATGAGTTAAAATGTAAGAATTTTATTTTATTTTATGTAG
>PVKP010008817.1:16016-28138 GCA_004027715.1 Plecturocebus donacophilus
TCTCTCTCTCTCTCTCTCTCTCTCTCTCTCTCTCTCTCTCTCTCTCTCTCTCTCTCTCTCTCTCTCTCTCTCTCTCTCTCTCTGTTTCTCTCTGTCTCTTTCCTTTGAGACTGAGTCTTTCTCTATCGTCCAGGCTGGAGGGCAGTGGTGCCATTTCAGCTCACTGCAACCTCTGCCTCGGGCTTCAAGCGATTCTCCTGCCTCAGCCTTCCGAGTAGCTGTGATTACAGGCGCCCGCCACCACGCCCGGCTAATTTTTATATTTTTAGTAGAGATGGGGTTTCGCTATGTTGGCCAGGCTGGTCTCGAACCCCTGACTTCAGGTCATCTGCCTGCCTCGACCTCCCAAAGTGCTGGAATTACAGGTGTGAACACCGCGCCCAGCCAAATGTAAAGATTTTTAAAAGCTGGAAGTGTTTGACTTCCACTATCGAACCAGAGAAACCCGCTGTCAGCAGGGCCTCAGGACTTCCCTTTCCATCTCTTATCTGTTGGCCCGAGCCTCCAGCAAGGTGACTCCCTCCCAGCCTGCAAGTAAACCGGGTTGCCCTCCCTGCTCATTCCTCCAAACCACACGGGGCGCCAAATGCAAGCATTCTCCTCTGGAAGGCTCTCCGCACACCCCCGGAGTCCCTCTTCCTTCTCCACCTCCTCCCCTACCCACGGCGCAGGCGCCACCCCTCGCTCCGCATCCCTACCCGACTAGCGACCGTCGCGCAGGCGTCCCAGGGCTGGCGTCGGCGGCAGAGGCGCGCCCAGGAGCAGGCTGCCAGGCTGTTGGTCAGGAGCGGGCCACGTGCCATGGTGTCACCGCCCGAGTGTGCGCAGAGTGGCTGAGCGCGCCCGTGACGGAACGACGAGGCGTGGGGTGCGCGACCTCGCCAGCCAGGCCCGGTCCCCGCCCCTTGGCCCCCTGCTCCGCCCCCGCGGGGCGTCCCGGGCCGCTCGTCCCGTCGGCGGCGGCCGCGCCCGCGCGCGGCCCGGGGTCGCCGTGAGTACTCGCGAGGCTGGCCTGTGGGGCCGCCACCACTGGCACGGGGCGGTGCGGCCGCGCCGCGGGAAGGGTGCGGGGCCCGCCCCGCCTCCGCAGGGGTAGACGAAGTGAGGGGTTTGGACCGGGAGGTTCGGAGGGGCCCTCCTAGGCTGGACAGGCTTCGCTCAGGCCCGGCGGCCGGGCAGCACAGATCGGGCACAGAGCGTCTTCCTTGGGGAGGCAGGTGTTGGATGTTTTTGGTGTCTCCAGGGAAACCCCGGAGAACAGCTGTAAGTGCTTCCCCGGGAGAGGCCTCAGGGCCTGCCCTGGAAGCCCGAGTACCGGAGAGTATTTTCGGGGGCAGCCTTGTCCTCTCTCCCTACGGCATGCCCGAGGTAGTGCTAACCTGCCGGAATCGCCCCTTTGAGGTTTTTCCCAGCAGTCTTTGTTTAGTGGCCTAGTCCTGAGAAGGGAGCACATGGGATGAAGCGGAGTAACCTCCTCTTCCAGGACCACAAAGCCGGAAGCCCAACCCAGAATTTAAACGTTGAGTTCTGAAGCCGCTTTGGATAGATGTGAAGTTGTCACACCCAGAGAAGCGCCCATGGACCTAGGGGAAAGACCTTTGTGATCCAGACTTGAGGCTCATTCACATTTGTCTTATTCCCATGGAAATTCATAAAGCGTTCTATATTAACTGCTGAGTTTACCACCTTCTCTGGACACTCATCGTATACTATTTTTGGCCCAACTTCTTTGAAAGGTCCCATTCTTTACCTCATTTAGATAAATCAGATGGGTCTTTCTTGCTTAATTCATTAACAACCTAATTAATTATAACCACATCACATGAAGATTAGATGTAATTAGGACCTGTCCAATGTCTTTACGTCCCGGTCCTTCTGTACTCCTAACCTTAAGTTGCACGACCTCTGTACTTCTAAGTATTATATGTGTAACATGAAAGCTTTGAATTAGGCCACTTTTCCTGCTTATTTTTAAAAAAGTGTTTGTGATCCTGTAAATTCCGTGACCCACCAACTTCCTTTTCCAACTCTTCACCTTTTAAATCCACTTTGTACCTCTCCAGAGGAAAGGGCATTGAGAGTAGAGGAAACAAGTCTTTTTCACTAAAGCAGCCTGGTTTGAAAAAGCTGGTAATCTCTGAACTGTCTCTTCCTTGAACAAGAAGAAACTCCCTCCTAACTACCTTTTTCTCCTTGTGACAGCAGCAGAAACCAAGCAGCAATAGCCCTTGGAAAGAGGCTACATTTTTCTTGATTTCTGCAACGACAAAAACCTTAAAGAGTTGGCACTTCTGGCCTAACGCTGCCATCATCCTGTCACTCACCCCAAGACAACCCAGGCTGGAGATTTATTGCCTCCCTCCTTACTCCTCTGTGATCCTCCAGATCAGCACTTGACTGTTGATTTTCAAATCTCACAAATCTCGCAAACCTCCCACCCAGATCTTCACATTCTGCTTCTCAGCTGCTCTTGAAGGTGAATGAAGTTTTGCTTTTTAAAATCAATTTTGTGTGATTTTTGTCTATGTGTGGAAACATTTAGGCTATTGTATATACCTTTCATTTGTCTTAAGCATCCAGCAGAGGATTCATTCATTCATTCATTCACTCACTCATTCAAGAAATGTGTTAAGGGACTAAGAATATAAACTGAAAACAGTCAAAGCCTCTGCCACCAGAGGTTGCATTCTGATAAACATTGTATATGTTAGAACATGGTAAGTGAAAAAAACTAAAGCTGGGAAGGGGGATAAAGAGTGCTAGTATGTGGGTGTTGGGGTGTTGCTATTTTAATAAATGGGATGGTCAAGGTGGCCTTTGAGCAGAGATCTGAAAGAGTGAAGGAGCAAGCCATGTGGATGTCTGGGTGGAAAGCATTCTAAGAAAGGGGAATAGCAGGGACAAAGGAAGGCTCTAGGGTGGGAATATGCTTGATGAGTTTGAAGAACAGCAATGAGGCAGTTGTGGAGTCTTGATTGATCTTCCTGTTTTTTTTGTCTTTTTGTTTTTTTCCTTTTTGTGGAGAATGAGGTCTTGCTGTATTGCCCAGACAGGTCTCGAACTCCTGGGCTCAAGCTATCCTCCCACCTCTGCCTCCCTAAGAACTGGGATTACAGGCGTGAGCCACAGCACCCAGCTAATCTTCCTGTTAACATTTAGAGTTGACTCTGAGTAGCTTCTAATTTTTTTAAAAAACTTTTTATTTTGAAACTTTTCAACTTTACACAAAAGTAGGGAGGTAGGGATTACCAAAAAGACCCTCATACGTGGCACTTAGCTTCATCAGTAATCAACATTTTGCTGTTTGCTATATTTATTTCTTCTGTTCTCCTCCCTGCTTTTTTTGTGTATGTGCCTGGGTAGTATTTTAAAGCAAATCTCAGTGATCGGGTCATTCCATTTCTGAGAACTTCAGTTTCTTTTTGCATGTTGTTTCTGAGGGAACACTGTCAGCTGGAAGACTCCTATGCTGAGTCTGCTCTGGCATTGTGCCTTTTGTCCCCATCCTGGCTCAGTTATTAGACTTAAGTTGGTATCTAAAGAATGGACCACAGATCCTTAAAACACACAAGGATTTAGAAGTAGAACAGTGATTCTCAAATTTTATGTGTCAGAATAACTTGGAGGGTGTGTTAAAACACAGATTACTGGGTCCCATTTCTGGAATTTCTTCTTTTTTGAAAAGGAATTTAGCTGTTGTCCCCCAGGCTGGAGTGCATTGCATGGTCTCGGCCCACTGTAACCTCCCCCTCCTGGGGTCAAGTGATTCTCCTGCCTCAGCTTCCCGAGTAGCTGGGTTTACAGGTGCTTGCCACCACGCCCAGCTAATTTTTGTATTTTTAGTAGAGACAGGGTTTTACCATGTTGGCCAGGCTGGTCTCCAGCTTCTGACCTCAAGTGATTCGCCTGCCTTGGCCTCCCAAAGTGCTAGGATTACAGACGTGAGCCACAGTACCCAGCCATTTCTGGAGTTTCTAATTCAATAGGTCTTAGGAAGAGTCTGAGAATTTGCATTTCTAACGAGTTCCTAGTTGATACTGATGCTGCAGATTCACCAACCACGACATTCAGTAGAACTGTATCAGAGACCAGCAGGCACGGTGGCTCACGCCTGTAATCCCAACACTGGGAGGCTGAGGCGGCTGATTACCTGAGGTCAGGAGTTTGAGACCAGCCTTGCCAACATAACGAAATCCCGTCTCTATTAAAAATAACAAAAATTAGCCAGGTGTGTTGCAGTGAGCCGAGGTTGCACCATTGCACTCCAGCCTGGGCAACAAGAGCAAAAACTCCAAGAAACAAGAAAGGTTGGAGGGCGCCTGTAATCCCAGCTACTTGGGAGGCTGAGACTGGAGAGTCGCTTGAACCTGGGAGGTGGAGATTGCAGTGAGCCGAGATCGCACCATTGCACTCCAGCCTTGGCGACAGAGTGAAACTTCGTCATGAAAAAAAAAAAAAAGAACCGTATTAAGAGACCAAGAACACCTCTGAAGTTAAAGTAGACTAAACTGAGATGTCTGCAAAGCTAGTGACTTACGGATCTAGAGAGCAACAGAAAGCTTCTTTAGCCTGCTGTTAGGGTAGCTTTGCCATCTTCAGCCATTATAAGCCTTCATAATTTGACAGATGAGATTTTTGTTTTGTTTTTTCTACATGTTGAGGCTTTAGTGGGGCCAAAAGTTGCTGGTATAGGATTAGGAGTCTGCAGGATTAGGAGCCAGCAGGGAACTGTATATGAAAGGGCTCTGGATTAAGTGTTTTTCTAAGCATTTTTTAGGATAATTACTGCATTTTTATTTGGGAAGCAGGTTCCAAGATGACTCTAGGGCATTATTTTGGCAATGACAACTGAGATCATAGCTGCCAGAGGATGTTCAGTGTTGTTGAGGACTTTTTTTTTTTTTGAGATGGAGTTTTTGCTCTTGTTGCTCAGGCTGGAGTGCAATGGTGCAACCTCGGCTCACTGCAACCTCCACCTCCTGGGTTCAAGCAATTCTCCTGCCTCAGCCTCCCAAGTAGGTGGGATTGCAGGCACCAGCCACCATGCCCAGCTAATTTTTTTGGTGTTTTTAGTAGAGATGGGGTTTTGCCATGTTGGCCAGGCTGGTCACCTGACCTCAGGTGATGCCACCCACCTTGGCCTCCCAAAGTGCTGGGATTATAGGCGTGAGTCACTGTGCTCAGCCATTGAGGACTTTTTAAGTTAGCTATGATTTCAATATAATAGCTAGTAATACTGATGTTTAAAGAGAGATAATGGCTCAGTAAAGAGAAATAACTAAGTATAAAGAGTCTAGAAAGAATCCAGTTCTGAATCTTAACTCTGGTGTGAGTTGGTACTCTGAAGAATTAACTGATAGGTAAACATAAGCATCTTATACTGCCACCATCACTTTTGGCTTTAGGAGTTGTTATGAGCTAGAGCAGGGTCTTCCTCTGATCTCAGCTCTCCAGTTTAAATGGTATAGCAGTATGTTATATATAGTGCTTTCGTGTTTCATTATCTATAAAGAACTGCATATGCAAGTGTGCATGTATATGCATGCAAGCATGTCTTTTATATGCAAGTGTCTGTATGTGTAATAAAAGTGTATTCATGGCTGGGCATGATGGCTCACACCTGTATTCCCAGCACTTGGGGAGGCCGAGGTGGGTGGATCACGAGGTCAGGAGTTTGAGACCAGTCTGGCCAACATGGTGAAACCCCGTCTTTACTAAAAATACAAAAATTAGCTGGATGTGGTGGCGGGTGCCTGTAATCCCAGCTACTCTGGAGGCTGAGGCAGGAGAATCACTTGAACCCAGGAGGTGGAGTTTGCAGTGAGCCAAGGTCACACAATTGCCCTCCAGCCTGGTCAACAAGAGTGAAACTCCATCTCAAAAAAAAAACTGTATTCATAAATATGTGTGCCTGTATATATACCACCCAGCCACTAAGTGGTGACGAAACCCATTGTTACCTACTTTCCACAGGACAGTGACTTGTTACCACCACAACAGCAGAGCCTGCCATCCGCAACAGATTTCCAGTTGCCTCCGACATCACGCCCTCCCTTGTCTCCCTTTGTCGTCTCCTAAATGCCCATCTCGTTGGCCTTGGTTCGGCTGGTGGTATGGAGGGGTGCTGCCTAGCACTGACCTGAAAGTGTGTGTGACCCACTGACCCAATGGTGAGAACTGACTGCCCACCTCTCCAACTGATTGTTCAGAGGGCACAGGAGACAAAGTGCAGAGCTCACCCTTTGTTGGTATTTTCCTTCTACCTTTTTGGAAGATAGAGTGGCTATTTGAAGTGAAAGGAAAAGGAAGGAGCAGTATTATTTGGTGTGTTTGTGTAGTTGGGTCTTCTTGGGGAGGAAGGGGAGAGTTAAGTACTTTAAAGGATAGAAAGTGATGAGACAAGAGAGCTTAGGTATGCTTGGGAACTGTGTTAGGTAATGATCCTGGAACAGGCCAGCTTGTACTAGAACTCAGATATGCTTAGGAATCAACCTTGACATTGAAGTCATCTGCATTTTTCTCCTGATGGCTACCAGAGCCTCTTCATCATCATACTGAGACTTCAGAAGGCCAAAATTCCCTAGATGTTTTCCTCTCTCCCACTAAGTCAGAGCTAGTCTATGGATATGATCATGTCAGGAAGAGACTGAGACTCTCCCAAAGGGTGAAACGAAAGGTGTAAAGGGATTGGGGCTTCAGTTACTCTATCTTTTCCTGATCTTTATGGGAATCTGTTTCCGATCTATCATCCCACCCCTTTCCATGGGATAATAGGGACCTAACAAAGCATGATATCCTTATTTCTCGTCACTAGGACATCAAAGGCCAGTTCTGGAATGATGACGACTCGGAGGGAGATAATGAATCAGAGGAATTTCTCTATGGAGTTCAGGTGAGGTTACATCTCCCAAGACCCCCATGTTGGATGGTCTAGATGTGTGCTTCTCTTTGGATGCATCAGGAGTGAAAGAGGTTCTGGAGCACAAATGAGGGGAGGATATAATGTTGGTGTGATCTGAGCATGGTCTTGTCAGAGCTGATCCCATATCCTTGCTCTTTCTTGGGAGTCATACCTATTCCAGAGTAAACTACATCCTTTGTATGGGGAGACTACCCATACATTCCTAATTAGACATGATTATTTTCTGACTTTTCCCACACTAGCCACTGGGAGTAGTTTCATTCATTAGGGCCACATCTTAAAAAATTACTTTGCCAGCGATTGCTTAATGCCATCACTATTGAGGGCACAGTCCTGAGCAGAAATACTCAGACTCTCAGAATGCTCTTCACATAGAACCAACCTTAGGAAACCTGTAACTCTTCAGCTTGTTTTGAGTTGTCGTAGAAGGTATCCTGGGTCAAGGTATGAAAGGAAAAGCTGAAACTCTTCAAGCAAAAGCCTACATTTGGTATGCTGAATCTTTTTAAAGTAATGATGAGATGAAGACTTCTGTTAATGAAATCCCTTGCTAGGGTCACCACTAAGAACCCCTTCACATAAGTGGCTTTCACTTTCTCTATACTGCTGTCTGATTTCTCCTGTTCTTGGTCTCTTCATATTCTTTTTAATATCATCTCTCTCTTTCCCTTGTCTTTTTCCACCTCTCTCCACCACCATTTTTGCTGCTATCTCAGGGGAGCTGTGCAGCTGACCTGTATCGACACCCACAGCTTGATGCAGACATTGAAGCCGTGAAGGAGATCTACAGTGAGAACTCTGTATCTATCAGGTGGGACTCTGCTTCAGGGATGGCTGGGGAACAAGTCACTTCTTTCTGAGGTGTTAAAAGGCTAGAGGTTTATTTTATTTTATTTTTTTGTGCCCCGCACCTGGTCCCAGCTGCACACTGTGGGCAGGTTTTTCTTTTTATGTTATAATAGTGGGGTAAATTATGAACTTAATCATAAAAAATGCTCAGGATAAATGAGCTTGGCTGACAGTAGATAGTAGAGAAGTAAGGCCATTTTTCTTAGGAATTCTCTCTTATCCTATACCCGTCTGGGCCAGTAGTTTCACTTTTCAGATAAGAAATGCTTTTGGTCTAGAGAAGGTCTTGATCATGTAAGTGATGTAAGGCTGTAGCTAAGACCCTAGGTACAAACTGTCGTCCACCCTTTCCTTTCCCCTGTCCGCAGTCTCAGTTCTCTTTCCACTTCAGTTTCTATTCCCTTCTTTCTCCCTTAATGAGTCTCATCTGTGGTCACCTGTATCTCTATAGAGAATATGGAACTATCGATGACGTGGACATTGACCTCCACATCAACATCAGCTTCCTCGATGTAAGTGGGGCTAGTACCTGCCAACAACATGTCTAGCTGGACTGTGGAATTTGTCATGTAGGCCAGGAGTCTTGTTCCTGAGTGCTGTATTTGGAGCACATATTCTTCATCTCTGTCTTTCCTAGACCATCAGCAGACAGTGGTGTGTACTGTCATGATGCATGTGTGTGTCATATAGGGGAAATTTTAGGTCCATTCTTCTATGTTGCTTAAACTGGAAACTATTTCCCTTCTTCTTTTAGGAGGAAGTCTCTACAGCCTGGAAGGTCCTCCGGACAGAACCTATTGTGTTGAGGCTGCGATTTTCTCTCTCCCAGTACCTAGATGGACCAGGTAAAGGCAGTGACTTTAGGAAAGTGGGTGCTCTGAGTATGGTATAATCCAAAGTCCTAAGTTAACTGCGATAGAAAGAAATTAGTAACAAAGCCCTTGGGCTCAATCTGCAGGACATTGGTAGGGGCTTTTTAGTCCCTCGTAATTGGTGTCTTCATCCCCTGTCACCTGATAACCATTCCCTAAAGGCCTTCTTGGCTAATGACATTGTTTTCTCTGGTTCCAAGATAAAATTTCTTTCTCCTCCTCTTCTTAGCATCCTACTTAGGATATTTCAGATTCATATGACAGCTTCTAGAATCTGCCCTCTGCCTCAGATGTTTTTTTTCTTCCACCATTACTGTTTAGAGTACCCAGCAGCTACAGTCTTTAGAATCTACAGAAGTTATTCCACTAAACTGTGACTTTGGACTCCAGGAAGATAGAGATACGTACTTAATAGTAGCCTTCTCTTCTCTTTGCAGAACCATCAATTGAGGTTTTCCAGCCATCAAATAAGGAAGGATTTGGGCTAGGTCTTCAGTTGAAAAAGTAAGAACTTTGGTCTTTTCTGGTCATGGACATGTGAAGAAAGGAAAGAGAGATGGAAATACATGGATGGACAGGCAGAGCCTTGGATGGAATGCCTCCTTCCAAAAATGTCTTTCTGAAATATGCCCAGGAAAAGCTAAAATAAATTTAAGGAGCCAGATTTAAGGTTGTGGAGAGAGAGAGTATGGTTCTTGGGTGTCAGAACTTGGAACTTTCTGGAGATAAAAGAAGCTCATCACTCTTTAGCATTTTTACTACCCTGAAATCAGAATCATGCTATGTATATTTCTTCCTGTGGTTTTTTCAGAGTAAATCTCTAGGAGTTCAGACAATTTTAGTTTATTGAATGTGTTGAGCATTAAGCTGAGTATTTGGTATACAAAGAGAAATGAAGCATATTTTCCACTCTCAGTGAAGTTTCAAATAGCGTCCAGTGGATACATATTCTATTACAGGTGAATTTGTAAGGTTTAGAAAGGACACAGAAGAGTGATTCAGTCTGGTGAAAGGATGATGATTAATAATTTTCCTTTTTTCTTGTTTTTGAGACAGAGTCTTGCTGTCACCCAGGCTGGAGTGCAGTGGCACAATCTTGGCTCATTGCAGCCTCTGCCTACTGGGTTCAAGTGATTCTCATGCCTCAGCCTCCTAAGTAGCTGGAATTACAGGCGCCCACCACCACACCCGGCTAATTTTTATATTTTTAGTAGAGACAGGATTTCTCCATGTTGGCCAGGCTGGTCTCGAACTCCTGGCCTCAAGTGATTCATCCACCTCAGCCTCCCAAATTGCTGGGATTACAAGTCTGAGTCACCGCACCCAGCCAATGATTAATAATTTTCAAGGATGGATAAGAGTTGTCCATGTAGACAGACTCTGAGAGTGAATAACATTTACAGGGGCTTAGTCATATAAAGCACCATGTGTATAGGGAGCTCCAGATATTTAAAATCCAATATTTTAAATATCGCTGGTAAAATGCAAGCAGGGGATTATAGGAGCCAAAGCCAGAGAACAGGGAAGAGTTCAAGTTAGAGAGGATCTTGGGCTTTTATCCTGTAGGCAGTGTGAACACTGAAGGGTTTAGGCGAAGAAATGACGTGGTCAGATTCATGTTTAGAAAAAGCATTCTGGTAGCATTGTACAGAATGGGTAGGAGGGGATGAGACTAGAGACCAGAACTAGTGTAGTAGGGTGCTTTTGTCAAAATCGAGACGTGAGATGCTGAAAGCCTGAGCTAAAGGGTGATTGTAGGTGAGAATGGAGATGAAAGACAGATGAAGATCTGTGAGGTATAAAATTGAAGACTGACTTAGATATGTTGCATCTAGTCGTAAGGGCCAAAGAATAGTGGAAAATAGTTTTAGGTTTCCAGCTTAGGTGTCTGGATAAATTGTGATACCACCAATGTGAATAGGGATATGAGAAGGGAGCAGGTTTGTTGGATGAGGATAGATAATTAGTTCCATTTTTGACATGTTTTTTAAAGGTAACTTTCGGATATGCAGGTGGAGATGCTTAATCCGAAATGTCAATTTGCTACTTACTGGAGAGGTTAGGGTTAAAGATAGGCATCAGTGTGTGGGAAGAAATTATAGCCAGTGAATATGAGATTGCCAAAAGAGGGCATGATAGAAGGAAAAGAAGATAGGATCAAGGACAAAATACCCTTAAACACTCAGACAAAATTTCAAAGAAACCAGCAGGGTAGGCAGAGGAAGAAGAAACATTGCAGGTAGATCAGAGTAGAATAGGAAGAGAATAGTGGCTCAGAAGACAAAGGAGGGCAGGTTCTGCAAGGAGGTCCAGATGCCAGAGAAGATACGGGAAGAACCTGGGAGTTGCCACTGGATTTAGCATCAGAATGAGAACAATTTTAGTGGTAAAGATAGGAACCAGCATATAGAAAGGTGAGAGGTGAGTGGTTGGCCAGTAACATAGAAACAATGAATGTGGATTGAGAAATGTGGGTAGAGATGGGAAGGGAACAAGGAGAGGTTAACTAGATTGAGGTGCAGAAAGCTGACATTTTTTGTAGACTTTGGGAAAGGAACTGACAGGAAAGGGAAATGATTGACATATAGCAACGTCCCTAAAAAGGCAAGTCAGGGTTGAGATCTAGAGCACAAATCGAGGGATTGATCTTAGGCAGAAGGGTCACTTTTACCTCCAGAAAATGGAGGGATTGAGGTGGGTGGGAATATAAATAGATTAGCTGATGGCTTAAGAAGGAAGAGAAGTTAGTGGTGGTAGATGAAGTTAGGTAATAAGGATTTAGAGCAATACCTTAGAGTAATGCTAGAGAGAACTGATCAAGGACAAGTGTAACGATTGACAAGTCTAGCTAAGGGCACATCTCAAATTGGAAACCATAAATTTGGGGATATAATTTTTCACCTAACAATGTCGGTACCCCTTGTGTCCCTAGTCCCTTTCTTCATGATTCACAGGGAACATACTGGTACTCACCTCCATCCTAGTGCTTCTGTTTAACTCTCAGCAGTTTAGTCATTCTTGGCAATAGATTTAAAGGTTTGCAGACTTTGAAGGCTGACCTTTGAAATCTCCCTCTAAAGACAAAGCATCTCAATTTTTCTGGTCCATTAGGCTAGGTACCCTCTAGGGTAAAGGGGTACTCTGGGACAGTGTTTTTTTTTAATGTACTAAGGTCATTTTAAGGGGTCTTCAGATACACGTTCCCCTACCACAACTAGCTTTGCAGTCCCTGGGTCTGAATTTTAGATTATTTACCTCTCTTAGTGCTTATTTCTTGACCCTGCCTCATCTTGCCTAAGCTTATTCTCTTTGATGGCTCAGGATCCTGGGTATGTTTACATCCCAACAATGGAAACATCTGAGCAACGATTTCTTGAAGACCCAGCAGGAGAAGCGGCACAGTTGGTTCAAGGCAAGTGGTACTATCAAGAAGTTCCGAGCTGGCCTCAGCATCTTTTCACCCATCCCCAAGTAAGTGC
>PVKP010008817.1:28238-71102 GCA_004027715.1 Plecturocebus donacophilus
CCTTACCTCCCTACTTCTTACCCGACGTTAATACCTAATCCTTTTTTTTTTTTTTTTTTTTTGAGATGATGTCTTGCTCTGTCACCCAGGCTGGAGTGCAGTGGTGCAGTCTTAGGTCACTGCAACCTCCGCTTCCAGGTTCAAGCGATTCTCCTGCCACAGCCTCCAAAGTAGCTGGGATTACAGGCACCTGCCACTGTGCCCATCTAATTTTTGTATTTTTAGTAGAGACGAGGTTTCACCATGTTGGTCAGGCTGGTCTCAAACTGCTGACCTGATGATCTGCCTGTCTTGGCCTCCCAAAGTGCTGGGATTACAAGTGTGAGCCACCACTCCTAGCCAGTACCTAATCCTTTATGTAAAACAGAATACCTAGCTTGTGGTATGTATTTGGAGAAATGTTTGCTGAATCTTCCATCTTTCTTTTCTTTTGCCCTGATCCATTTCCCCATCCTAAGAAGAAAGTGTCAGAGAAGAGGCAGTAATTCCTTGCTAGGTTCTGGAAATAAGTATTGCTCCATTCTTTGAGCCCAGGTCTACATTTTTCCCCTGTGGTGTCATCTGATATTCCCAAAGGCAAATCCAAACCCAGATTTGTACCTTCCTAGGAATCATTGTTGAGAGTCAGATAGTCAATATTAGGCCTTTTGGGATGCAACTACTTCTTGCCTAGCACAGTGTTTAACATTTGATCTCTCTCTCTCTCTCTTTCTCTCTCAGTAAGTAAAACAGACAGCCTTTCCAAGGGATTTTTCCATACCTGGATTAGAAACATTATAACCTATGCTCTGCCTCTGCCCACCCTCAGCGTCCCAATTTGAAGAACCCACAGATGATGACATAAAAATTTTAATTCAGATGTGTGATCTACTTGTTTCAGCAGATACAATGGAACTTTCCTCTGATCTGAGTTTGTCTTTCTTTGGTTTAGAACTTTTGGCTTAGGGCTCACTTATCTCCAGTCCCCTTCTACGGCTCTTAGTAAATCCCCAGTTTTATCACTTCTCTTTGCTCTCTCTCTCCAGGTCTCCCAGTTTCCCTATGATACAGGACTCCATGCTGAAAGGCAAACTAGGTGTACCAGAACTTCGGGTTGGGCGCCTTATGAACCGTTCTATCTCCTGTACCATGAAGAACCCCAAAGTGGAGGTGTTTGGCTACCCTCCCAGCCCCCAGGCAGGTCTCCTGTGCCCTCAGCACGTGGGCCTCCCTCCCCCAGCACGGACCTCTCCTTTGGTACATGGGCTGGGGAGTGTTTGACTTGACTATCAGGAGGGTGGGAGTGGAAATGTGGGAGTATAGTTTCTCAAAATGGGGTGGGGGTATGTTTGTCTAGGCATCATAAATCAAACCTAGGTATGTACCATGAGTGATTAGAATGGAACACTTTTTTTTTTTTGAGATGGTCTCACTCTGTCCTCCAGGCTGGAGGGCAGTGGCGATCTCTGCACCCTGCAATCTCTGCCTCCCAGGCTCAAATGATCCTCCTACCTCAGCCTCTTGAGTAACTGGGACTACAGGCGCATGCCATGACTGGCTGATTTTTCATATTTTTGTAGAGACAGGGTTTTGCCATGTTGGCCAGGGTAGTCTTAAACTCCTGAACTCAAGTGATCCACCTGCCTTCACGTGGGATAACAGGCACGAGCCACCACACCCAGTGGGAACATGTGTTTTAACAGTAGAAAACTTATCTTTAAACAGTCTGTCAAGTTTCTCTGATAGACCATGAAGCAGATGGGAATCTCCCAGAGATGTACTAACTTTACTAACCTATTCCATCTACTTTGAAGGAGGGTTAAGGAAAAGTGAGCCTTTTTCCAGAAACTTTTGGCAAAAATGTCTAAAAGTCTCCTTTCTAGCTTTGGAATTCTGAGCTAGGGTTTAGCTGCTTTAGGAGAGTCCTAGGTGATGGGCAAGAGTCAGGTCTGTCTAGGCCTCAGCTTCATAGGAGGTTCATGGAGCTTGTCTTTTTACTCTTACCAGGTCAGTGGTCACTGCAAGAACATTCCCACTCTGGAGTATGGATTCCTCGTTCAGGTAATCAAGTCAAAAGCGTCACTCCAAAGCCCTTCCCTGTTGTCTGACCCATTTGGTCTCCTCACACCTCCCAGATCCTCAGTCAAATACTTCCTGAATTGCTTTGCTTCAGAACTAATGGTAGAAGGAAAGAAGTCATAGCTCCCATTTTCAAGAAGGTGACAGCATTACTAGAAAGACAACACTTACCACTTTATGATCAAGTGGCAATGAAGCACTGCACATTTTAAGTGTATGAGTGGCAAAACTCATATGACATGAGATGAGAGTGAGATTGACACTAACTGCCTTATGATTCTCAATAGCCCTTGCTGAGGTGATCATTAGTATTCCTCACAGACCTCTATCACTGCTCAGCTACTTCTGGTCTTTTTTTTTTTCATTTTTTTTTTTTGAGATGTAGTCTGTTTCTGTTGCCCAGGCTGGAGTGCAGTGGTGTGATCTTGGCTCACTGTAGCCTCTGCCTCCTGGGTTCAAGCAGTTCTCCTGCCTCAGCCTTCTGAGTAGCTGGGACTACAGGTGCCTGCTGCCATGCCTGGCTAATTTTTGTATTTTTAGTAGAGATCGGTTTTTACCATGTTGGCCAGGATGGTCTGGATCTCCTGACCTTGTGATCCCCTCGCCTCAGCCTCTCAAAGTGCTGGGATTGCAGGCATGAGGCACCATGCACAGCTGGTCATTTGCATTTTAAAATATCTTTATTCCCTGGGCATGCTTTCACTTTTGCATCTCTGTTACTTTTGTTCATGTCATTCCTTATATCTGCCAGTTACTATCAAGAGTCAGATGACACCTTTTCCATAAAATTACCATTACTCCAGTGCATTAACTAGAAGTGATGTCTCCCCTCACTGAACTACCATTTCTTTTTGTTTTTTTTTTTACAATTTCTTTTGTGTCGTTTTGTTACAATTCTTTTTTTGTTTCATATGGCACCTGTGTGCCACATATTATGGGCTGCCTTGAATTATTATTAATTTATAAACATGCCACGTCTCTTCTATTAAAGTTTAACTTCTGAGAAAACAATCTTTTATTTTATCGCACGATCAAGAAGACCTTTCACAGAGATGGGTACATAATGGCACTCAGTAAATCTGCATTAAATGAATAAGGCCCTTGCATGTCCCATTACCATCCTAAAATCATATAAAATGGGAACAACTTGATTTATGCACAAAAGCTATGTGGTGTCAAAAACAAAAAACAAAAAAACCACTTTAGGATATTGCTGCATTAGCTCTGGATTTTGCTATCTTCCCAGCACAGAGTTCTGTGTGGTTTTGACCAGTGGACTGGCTAATTGGTCTAGGTGGTTGAAATGGCTTCTCAGGACCTTCAGCCATCTAATCATGGACTGAATGCTCTCCTATCTCATAGGGACAGCCTGTAATTACAAGTACTTTTAATAGTTTGATTAGCACCCATTTTATTTTTTTTTAAATACTTTAATGGAAATCATCTCATTTCTTGCAATACCTAGGTGAGGTAAATAATGCTCTGTTATATAAATGAAGAAACTAAGGCTCAGGTTAACTGACTTGCTTAAAGTTACATATCCTATTAAGTATTAGAGGTAGTATGTTAACCCAGGTCTTCTCAATCAAACATCATGGTCTTATTTTTACTATACCATACAGTCTTAGCTTTGCAGTCAGGCCGTAAGTTTAACTAAGTACACAACCCAAGAATATATTCTACCTTAGTCATGGGTCTGGAAGGGTAGAAGGTAGGTAGCTGGAAAAAAAAATGCTGAAATTATTTCCCATATCTGTGTGTGCCTGTACTTCCCAAAGGCGTAGAATCTGTTCTCTTCCCAGATCATGAAGTATGCAGAGCAGAGGATTCCAACATTGAATGAGTACTGTGTGGTGTGTGATGAGCAGCATGTCTTCCAAAATGGATCGATGCTGAAGGTATAGGTCCCTACTCTGTGATGCTCTTCCTTAGCCAGGTCCCCTTTACTCCCTTCTTCCTGGGTCTGTGGTCAAGGTAAAATTTTGTCCATACTCCCTGAGGCTCTAGAAATTGTTGATTTTTCTCAGAAAACAAATCTCAGCAGTACTGTTTAGAGAGGCGAGGCTATGAGAATGTTTATTTAGGATAGAGTACACCTGACATTTAAAAATGGGAATCAGATATTGACCAAGATGATTGGATATGATGCTGTGCTCAAGGATTCCAAGTCCAGATGGGAGACACTTAACTTTAAATCACAATGTATATTAAGTGTATAGAAGAGATATTAGCATTGTTAAAAATCAGAGAGAGCTACTGACTACATAGGAAGATCAGGGAAGGCTTCATAGGGGAGATGGCGTTAACTTCCAAACTTACCAGTAAGGCATTTTATTTAAGACCTTCTCCGTAGTTTTCTGCTGATATAGAGGGCCCCAAATTCCTACCCTGTTTTATAGTTGTCCAAGGTCAGGACTGTCCCTCTCTGCCTACACCTTATTGCACACCCCATCCCACCACCATCTGTTTAATATATCCTTTCAGCCAGCTGTCTGTACTCGTGAACTATGCGTCTTCTCCTTCTACACGCTGGGCGTCATGTCCGGAGCTGCAGAGGAGGTGGCCACTGGAGCAGAGGTATGGAAGAGGGAAAAGCAGCTAGAGAATTGGGGTCAAGAAAGACACGGGAACCCAGCAATTTCATTCTTGGAATTTAACTTCCAAAAATGCTTTTGTATTTAAGGATATCCACTGTAGTATTGTTTGTAAAATGAAAAATGGATACAAACCCATCTGTAGGGGTTCCGGTTAAAGAAATTATGAGATGTCCTTAGAGTGAAAATACTATGTAGCTCTTACATATGGATAGACAATTGTAACATACAGTTATATAAAAAAACAAATCAACAGTATATGTAGTAAAATTGTCCATATGAGAAAATAATGGGCCGAGTGTAGTGGCTAACACTTGTAATCCCAGCACTTTGGGAGGCTGCGATGGGAGGATGGCTTGAGCTCAAGAGGTCGAGGCTGCAGTGGGCCATGATCACACCACTGCACTCCAGCCTGGGTGACAAAATGATCACCTGTCTCTTTAAAAAAGAGAAAGCTGGCTGGTCAGAAGGTAGTGAGTTATCTCAATTGATTGTTCATCATAGTCAGTTACAGTTCGAACTCCTTGTTCTACTCTTTTTCCCCTTCTCACTACTGCACTTGACTAGTCTAAAAAAAAAGAAGTAAAAAAAAAAAAAAGCAAGAGAAAAGAAAATATTTCCATGGGAAAAATATCTGGAAGGATGTACATCAAACTCACTAGTACTTAGCTATGAGAAATGAGATTAGTTTGAGGGCAGGAGGATGGTCTTTTATCTTTTCTTTAATTACTTTGGTATATTTGAATTTTTATGAGCTTGTGTTTTTCTATTTTAAAAGCCTTAAACATACTTGCTTTTTAAAAGAGGATTAGAGAGAAATGCTAATACTGTGTGACTCCCAGTACTGGGAAATCGTTTAGCTTCTGTCCCCTTTTTTTCATTTCCACTAAGGTGGTGGATCTGCTAGTGGCCATGTGTAGGGCAGCTTTGGAGTCCCCTAGAAAGAGCATCATCTTTGAGCCTTATCCCTCTGTGGTGGACCCCACTGATCCCAAGACTCTGGCCTTTAACCCTAAGGTATGTTACTTGAGAAAGTCAAGGCTAAGGAACAAAAGTGGTAAAAGATAGTGGGAGACTGTGGGCTGTCATTCTGGTATATACAGGGCTTGTAATAAACTCTGTGATTTAGCTGCTTCAGTAAATAAAAAGCCGAGTTTGTCCCAGAAAGAGGAGAAGAATTAATATTAGTTACATTATGATAGGGAAGAGGGGCTTTTGGAGACAGACCTGGATTTCATTTGAGATTCTGCTACTCCCCAGTTGAAGGGCATTAGGCAAATCACTTAACCTTTCTGAACTTCAATCTCCTTATCTTGTAAAAAAAAAAAAAAAAAAAGGAATAATATTTATTTTGCAGATCATTATACAAATGAGAGGTAATATATGTAAAGTACTGTATTAGGGTTTTCCAGAGAAACAGAACCAATAGGAGATATATAGAGAGAGAGAGGGAGAAAGAGGTTTATTGTAGGGAAGTGCCTCACATGATTATGGAGGCTGAGAAGTTCCAACATCTACGTTAGCAAGCTTCAGGCCCAGGAGAGTCAGTGGTATAGTTCTAGTCCCAGTTGGAAGGCTTGAAAATTAGAGAGCAGGCTGGGCGCAGTGGCTTCCACCTGTAATCCCAGCACTTTGGGAGGCCAAGGTGGGCGGGGATCACTTAAATGGAGTCAGGAGTTCAAGAACCGCTAGGCCAATATGGTGAATCCCCATCTTGACTAAAAATATAAAAAATTAGCCAGGCCTGGTGGTGGGCACTTGTGGGAGCCTGAGGCATGAGAATTGCTTGAACCCAGGAAGCAGAGGTGAGCTGAGATCACACCACTGCACTCCAGCCTGGGCGACAGAGCGAGACTCTGCCTCAAAAACAAACAAAACCAAAAAATTAGAGCCAGTGGTGTAAGTTCTAGTCTGAAAGCCTGCAGGCTCAGCATCTAAGAAGAGCAAAAATTTTTTTTTTTAGTTCAAATCCAAAGACCGATAATCCAACTCAAGCAATCAGGCAGGAGGAGTACTTACAAACTCAGTGTTGCAGGGGGCAGCAGAGGAGTCAGCCTTTTTGTTCTATTCAGGTCATTGATTGATTGGATAAGTCCCTTCCACATTAGGGAGGACAGTTTGCTTTACTCAGTCTGCTGACTCAAATGTTAATCTCAGCGAGAAACACCCTCACAGATACACCCTCACTGGGTGTATACCCAGAAATAATGGTTGACCAAATGTCTGGGTACCTCATGGCCCAGTCAAGTTGACACACAAAATTAATCATAAAAAGTACCCAGCATAGTACCTCACTGTTACTACTATACCAAGTTCTTTATAGATGTTATTTAATCCTCAGAACATCTCTATGGGGGTGATAGGAATTGTTATCTTCATTTGCTTAAAGGGATGCTAAAGGTTCTGAGAGGCCAAATAACTTACCCTATTACTCCCAGCTAGTTAAAGAGAACTAGCATGTGACCTCAGAACTGTCTGACATTAATGTTCTTTCCATGACATACTATTGTTTCCTTGGACCTAGACTTTTTTTGTACATCTAGCCCTCCTTTTCATCACATCTTACTTTCCTCCAATTTTCTTTATCTGGTTCTTCTCTTCCCATTGATTCTCCACAGAAGAAGAATTATGAGCGGCTTCAGAAAGCTCTGGATAGTGTGATGTCCATTCGGGAGATGACCCAGGTATTCTGCCTTCTCTCTGTCCCCTCTCCTCTGCTTGCCCAGCTCAAGTGTCCTATTCTGTTTGTAATTTGTGGGAGTAGGATGAAGATTTAGAGAAGTGACTCACTGTATTTTTTTTTTAGTCTTTCCTCTTTAACCTTCCCAATTCTTGTTCTATGTTTCGTTAGTTCTGTTACTACTCTATTCTCTTTAGTCTTTGTGTCTCAGTCTTTACCTTTGCTGCTAATTCCTTTACAAGTTATTCATATTTAATGTTTTGCCATAATTCTTAGGGAGTTAGAGAAGTGAAGGAAATACCTCTGCCCAGGGTTAAGTGGGGCAACGAGGATGGAGGGACTTGGAGGTAAGGAACTAGACACAGGATCCTACATCTTCTATCCTTCTAAGGGTGGGGCAGCCACATGGAGCAGTGACCATCCTGTGGTAAAGGCTGTTCCTCACCAGGCCAGTCGCGGTGGCTCACGCCTGTCATCCCAGCACTTTGGGAGGCTGAGGCAGGTGGATCACGAGGTCAAGAGATCCAGACCACCTTGGTCAACATGGTGAAACCCCATCTCTACTAAAAATGTAAAAATTAGCTGGGCATCGTGGTGCGCGCCTGTAGTCCCAGCTACTTGGGAGGATGAGGCAAAAGAATCACTTGAACCCGGGAGGCAGAGGTTGCAGTGAGCTGAGATTGCACCACTGCATTCCAGCCTGGCGACAGAGCGAGACTTGGTCTCAAAAAAAAAAAAAAAGGCTGTTCCCCACCCCTCATCTATAATATCTCATGGATAGACATTCATTTGTACTCATTTACAGGTGGGCCTCTTCTCAGCAAATCCTGTACATCACAGCTGAGATTTACACATAAACCTTGCTTTATTTAAAGATTTACCACAGGATTCCTTAGCCTAATCTTCCTGGGACATTGATTTTATTTATTTTTTGATTTATAATCAACTTTTTAGGGTTGTAGGAATTGCATAAAATGAGGGAAACCCACCTGGATGTTGTTTTGTAAGCATCTTCAGTCATTTTCTTATTTATGAGTCTTCCCAGCCTGACTGGGGCTGCTTGAGAGTGGGAACCCTGTCTCCTTTTTCCTCTGTGTGGTCTTTGGTACCTACCTTGCCCTGGACCCTAATAGTCACTCTGTAAAAAGCAGAAAGCCAGAGGGCTCCCACCTCTCTGGGGAGATAACCTTATGGCCATTGTCTTACAGGGCTCATATTTGGAAATCAAGAAACAGATGGACAAGTTGGATCCCTTGGCCCATCCTCTCCTGCAGTGGTATGGATAGAATGGCTCATCCTTTTTGGGTTATGGGGAGGGAGGGAATATTGGACATGGAACCTGCACCTTCTTTTAGTGGTAGTTTCAATATCCTTTCCAAGGTTATAGGCAGTAATGGCACTCTTTTTTAGAGTTTATTGATATACCCTGACCTGAAAATAACTCACATCCTACAAAAATCCCACAAATTCTGACATGATTTTTCTTTAAAAAAATTTTTTTTTAAATCTTAGTTTAATTGTTTCTTTTTTTTTTTTTTTTTTTGAGACAGGATCTCTCTCTGTCACCCAGGCTAGAGTGCAGTGGTACGATCCTGGTTCACTGTAGCCATGCCCTCTAGTGCCCAAGTGATCCACCTTAGCCTCCCCAGTAGTTGGGACCACAGGCATGAACCACCACACCCAGCTAATTTTTTTATTTATTTTTGTAGAGATGGAGTCTCGCTATGTTGCCCAGGCCAGTCTTGAACTCTTGGGCTCAAGTGATCCTCCCGACTGGCCTCCCAAAGTGCTGGGATTACAGGCATGAGCCACGATGGTGCAGCCAACATGATTGTTCATGTTCTCTTCAGGTGTTCCATGTTTTCCAACAGGTTTTGTTGTTTGTTTTTCTTTTTGGTTTGTTTTCTTAATTTATTTTTTAAATTGAGAAATAGAAATATATATTGTGTACAACATGCTTTGAAATATGTGTACATTGTAGAGTGGTTCAGTAGAGCTAATAAGCATATGCATTATCTCACATACACATTTTTCGTGGTGAGAACACTCATCTATTCTCACAGTGATTTTCAAGAATATTATGCATTGTTACTAACTATAATCACCACCAATAGGTTTTTACGTCTTTGAATGTAGGAATTAACACTGTTAATTTCAACTAAGTTTGCTATGCATCCAGAGAGGTAGGTCTGTTTCCCCCTACTGTCCCCTTGTCCTGTCTCTGGGCCTCCTTGATGATACCGAATGTCCAGAGCCTTGAGGCACTATTGCTGTGCTCTTCTCCTAGCCAAGATTTTGACTGTTCCCTGCTGCCCTCCCTTCCTGATCTGGATTTCTATTGTTTTCCTGACATAGCTTTCCCTTTCTAGTTTGCCTCCCTCCTAGTCAGCCTTCAGTACTTCGTACAACAGCTTTCTCCTTGTTAGTCTGAGGAATAACTAGGTGTGGACCATTTGGGGTGGCATCATAAGTACGTAGATGAGGCACAAAAAACAAAGACAACAACAAACTTCTTCTACACGGGAGATAGTGCTCTCTTGCTGAGCCCTCAGTGTTTTATGTCTTTGTTCTCTTGTACCGTCTGCATTCAGCCTATGTAGAGCTTAGTCTGTCCTTGACTCCTCAGGAAGTTCATTCTAATTCTTTGTGTTTCTTTTTCCAGCCTAGACAGTAACTTTTTCCCCATTCCTGAGAGCTTCAGGTTTTCTCTTGAGCTTAGGAAGGATGGCTCCTGAGCCCAGGTCTGAATCTAAGTCTAAATCCCACGTATAAGTTGTCACCATTCTAATTCAGACCTCTCTTTTCTGTTCTTTTTTTTAGGTGACCTCTTGTGCCCTTTCTTTTGTTCTTTCCATTTGACTCCCTACTTGTAGCAGCCCTCCTCCCACCCCTTTCTTTTTTTCATCGATTGTATAACTCCCCAATAACTAGTTTGTGTCTGGTCAGTAGCTTCCCTTTTACATTTTTATTCACAAGCATTATCACCCACAGGGAATATCCAGATAGTGACCTGGACATTTCACACAATTCAGAGAGCCCAGGAATCCTTGTTTATTCTCCCGAGGCAGAGGAAGCCTGCTTGTTCAGGATAGCTTAACTAAATGATTATTCTATCCTTTTCATTTTTCTCTGTTTCTTTGCAGGATCATCTCTAGCAACAGGTCACACATTGTCAAACTACCTCTCAGCAGGGTAAGTGACCATTCTCCCTCTAAATGCTTTAAATATCTGGTGAGGGACAGGGAGGGGCTGTAAGCTAGCTAACCGTATTGGTTCTAGATCCGCCTACTTGGCTCTGTCCATCAACTTAGTCTTTGGGCCTTAGCATATTTCCCTTGTGTGGGGTTAATGCAAGCCTGATTTTTTCCCTATCCACAACCTTTCCCTCCCTGATCTCGATTTCTGCTCTGTTTTCCTGATCCCACCCCCACCCTGGGCAGCAGCTGAAGTTCATGCACACCTCACACCAGTTCCTCCTGCTGAGCAGCCCTCCTGCCAAGGAGGCTCGGTTCCGGACCGCCAAGAAGCTCTATGGCAGCACCTTTGCCTTCCAGTGAGGAGGCTGGGGGCTGGGCAGCCTCCAGTGAGGAGGCTGGGGTGGTGAGGGGGTGGGGATGATCGAGAAGGATGCCCTTGAGATACATGAGTTTGTGTTACATGTGTCCATCAACCAGTCAGCAGATATTTATTAAATGCTACTGTGGTAGGTGCTATAGACGATAAAAAGGTACATATTACATGGTCTTTATTCTCAAACTACTTCTGATGTAGTTGAGGAAAAATGATATTTACATATGAAAAGATGTGGCTGAAGAAATAGATTGGAGAGAATAGATCTGAAAGCTACTTTGAAGGAAAATCCACAATTTATGCCTAATTGTGAGAGAAGGGAAAGAGAAAGAAAGGGAGGTTTTTTGTTTGTTTTTTGTTTTTAAGGTTGACATGTTGAAGGAAGAAAGGGAGGTATTAAAGGGAACTAATAGGGAGTGGTAGTACCCTTTTCTTAAAATAGAACATGAAGTCACAACTGGAAGCCATATTTGGGGTCGGTGATAAATTTGTTGATTTTCAGATTAATTTATTGAATTTGAAATATCAGGAGAATAGGCAAATGAAAATACTGAACCAGCAGTTGAGGATTTAGGATGGGAGTAGCTGAAACACAGAAGAGAGGAGGGGACTGCAAATAGAGGTGTAGGGTTTGACTACACACATACATCTTGGGTGCCTGTGACCATATCCATGTGCATGTTCATCACTAGGTGTACTTGTCCATCTTCATGTCCTGTGTGGGTAAGAATGGGTGGGAATGGCAGTCTTGGGAGTGTTCCTGGGAACCTCATATCATGAGGAGACGTGTATTCTACCCTGCCTTACAGTGGGTCCCATATTGAGAACTGGCATTCAATCCTGCGCAATGGGCTGGTCAATGCATCCTACACCAAACTGCAGGTGAGGCTGTGCCCCTTTCTCCTTTATTTCCAACTGCCCCCTTCCCTACTCAGTTTTGTGGAAGGCTGCTCTAGAGTACTCAACTGTTTTTGCCTCAGCATCCTCAAGCCTAACCTGTCTTGTGGGCTTCCCTAGAGAGGAAGCTGGAACTGTATGAATAGAGAATGTGGCTGTTGTGTATTTGACCTCAGTCTGCGTTTTTTTGGTGGTTTGGGGAATGGGAATGTACCTGTAAGTAGGAATGTGGAATTGCTGATTGTAGCCACTGTGATGAATTAATGTATTAGAGCTTTTCAATTTATGTGGCTATTCATTCAGGGAGTAGATATGGGAGACTTGTTTCTAGGCCCTGAGAGACCCCAGGGAGTGTGTATCGTCACTCCTGGCTACCTGTTCTGTAGTTCCTCTTTTTTGGAATCTGCATATGTACCAAGGCCTTGGGACAGAAAAATGAATGCTGAGGGACTGACTCAGTGGTTCTACCATTTTCCACTCTTCAATGCGTCAGTATGTAGTATTTCATAGGCAAGCAGGTTAACCTGCATCCTCTTTTCAGCCAATTGGCTCGAGAATAGGTGCTTAGGGTTATTTGAATGAATGAGAAGGTACCTGGAGGGACAGAGGGCTGGATAAGCCTTGCGGCTGCCTAATGAATAGCCATGGGAGGGCCCAGGCTCATATTGCTCATCCTGGTGTTTCCCTGCAAGCTGCATGGAGCAGCCTATGGCAAAGGCATCTACCTGAGCCCCATCTCCAGTATTTCCTTTGGATACTCAGGTAAGAAATATTCTCTGGCCACCTTGACTCTATTTACATTGCCTCCATTTGTGAACACATGATTTGTGCTGTCTGTTCCTCCCTCATTATGGATACTTGGTCTGTGTCAACTCTCTCCCTGGTCATGGATACATATCTCTCTCTCTCTCTCTACATTTTCTCATTAGAAATTTAGATTATTTACAAGGTGAGGCCAGTTATTGTTACAAATTGTTTTATTAATTAAAAATGATGTTTTTATTCATAGCAGGGCTTGGCCCTGGGAATAGGTTGAGGAATAACGTGGATATAACAAGGCTTTTTGTAGAGCACATTTTTGGTGTTGGCAATTCTAGATTGTGTTTGTGTATACATGTGTATGTGAGTTTACATGTGAATACATCCGAAGGCCTGAAGGCTTGAGTCCTTTCCATTGGCTTATATTTCTAGAGGCATGGTTCTTCCCTCTCTCAACCATCTCTTAAAATTTGAACTGTCTATAATCATACATTATTATATTAGTTACACTGAATGCAAGATAAAGCATTTTATTCCAAAGATGAGGTCCAGATTCTAATCAGGGGATCAGTCCAGCTTAGAAAAGGAATCTGATTTAGAGTTCTGTCAGTCTTCCTGGTTTATGTCTTAGTTCCTTTACAGTCTGCTTTTGTGCTTGTTTGATGTAGTCTCTGTGAAGGTATAGCCACCATTTAGTTGCATGTTCACCACATGAAGGGGATTGTGCTATATATATTCTTTATAGATTATTACTTGATATCCTGTAGTAATTTGTAACTGTTACAAAGATCAGAAAACATAGTACCATTGGGAGGCTGAGGCAGGAGACTCGCTTGGACCCGGGAGGCAGAGGTTATAGTGAGCTGAGATCGCGCCACTGCACTCCAGCCTGGTTGACAGAGGGAGACTCCCTCTTAAAAAAAAACAAGAAAAAAGAGAACGTAGTACCAGAATCAAAGGCTAAAAGCATCTCTAACAGCAGAATAAACCAAACAAAATAGACGAAAGGCGTTAATACAGGTAAGAACTAATAACCTGTGAAATAAAAATAGGTACAACATATAGTACCAAAAAAGTCCAAAGATTATTTCAAAGAACTAAAAGAAGACATAAACCTGGTTAGATTAAGAAGAAAAAGGACACAATTAAATAATACAGTGACCAAAAAAGCGGTACAACTATAGATACAGCAGAATTTTAAAAGGTAATAAGGCCAGATGCAGTGGCTCACGCCTGTAATTCCAGTACTTTGGGAGGCTGACATGGGCAGATCACTTGAGGTCAGGAGTTTGAGACCAGCCTGGCCAACATGGTAAAATTCTGTCTACTAAAAATACAAAAATCAGCCAGGCATGGTGGCATGCGCCTATAATTCCAGCTACTCGGGAGGCTGAGGTAGGAGAATCGCTTGAACATGGGAGGCAGAGGCTGTAGTCAGCCAAGATCGAGCCAGTGCACTCCAGCCTAGACAACAAAGCAAGATTCTGTCTAAAAAAATAAAAATAAAAGGTAATAAGAATTCTCTACACTATGCTAATAATTTGAAAACTTTGATTAAATGGATACATTCCTAGAAAAAAGATAACAAATCTGACAATAAATACTGTATAGCCATAATACTATAAAAGAAATAAAAATAGTTTAAAAATGTCCACATACAAAAAACTTCACCAAACCCAAACAGTTTTACAGATTAAACTTTCAAAGAACAAATTATTTCAGTTTTATCCGGAGTCTTCCAGAGAACAGAAAAAATGGAATTACAAATCATAAAAGATTGGTAAATTTGACTATGTCATAATTAAAAACTTCTGGCTGGGGACAGTGGCTCATACCTGTAATCCCAAGACTTTGGGAGGCTGAGGTGGGAGGATTGCTTGAACTCAGGAGTTCAAGACCAGCTTGGGCAACATGGCAATACCCTATCTCTGCAAAAAAAATAATAATAATAATAATTGTCTGGTGGCATGTGCCTGTAATCCCTATCTAGTTAGGAGGCTGAGGCAGGAAGATCACTTGAGCCCAGGAGGTTGAGGCTACAGTGAGCCATGATCGTGCCCCTACACTCCAGCCTGGGCAGTAGAATGAGACCCTGTCTCAAAAAAGAAAAAAAATTAAAAACTTACGTTCATCAGAAGACACTCTAAAGAAAACGAAAAGACAGGCTACGTAAAGACAGACTATAAACTGACAGAAGACATTTGCAGCATATATAACCACAAAAGATTAGTAATAAAAATGTATTTTTTAAATGCTTACAAATCAGTGAGAAAAGGTCAACCTAAAAGAAAAACAGGCAAACAGCATGAACAGGCTTTCACTGAAGAAATATCCAAAAAATATGAAAAGTTGCTCAACCTTCATTTATAGGAAAGTAAAATTAAGACCAAAATGACTTACCATTTATTACCTATGTGGATTAACAAAATTAAGAAATCTAATACCTCCGATTGTACCAAAGGTTGTAGATGAGCAAGATCTCCTTTACTGCCTATGGGGGTATAGATTGGTACATTCATTTTGGAAGACAATTCAGTGTTATTTCATAAATCTGAGCAGTTTTATCCCTGTGACCCAGCATTTTGTGTATCCAAAGATTATACATGAATGTTCAAAGCAATACTGTTTGCAACAACAAATCTTGGAATCATCTCAAATGCTCATCATAATGGATAAATGCATTTAAGTGTAGTCTCACAATGGATTATTATTCAGCAATGAAAATGAACAGACATTATTGAAGTGCAGCAGCATGGAAAAAATCTTAGTAGTATGTTCAATAAGAAGAGGCAAGTCCCAGAAGGCAGAGTGAGATTGTGATGCCTTTTTTATATTGTTCAAATAACAATAAACATTGTTTAGGCATATATATGCACATTGTGTGTGTGTGTGTGTATGTGTGTGTGTGTGAGAGAGAGAGAGAAAAAAAACTAAAGGAAAAAGAAAAAATAATAACTCAAACTGCAGGATAATGATTACCTCCAAAGGGAGGCAGATAGTTAGGTGTAAGTCACTGGTAATGTTTTAGATTTTGAATTTAGTTCTTTGGTTGGGTCTCTAGGTGTTCATTGTCTTATTAAAAAATAATGTGTCACAAAACAAAGATTATGATTAATCCACACAGGGCAAGTGCCCAACACATATTTATTGAATATGTGAGTGAATCTTATTCTGTGTGCCTGGTGTCCGAGGTGGGATTAGGGTTGGGGTAGTTTTTTTGGTTTCTTGGTCTAAATTCTTCACTTTTTATCTTTGTCTCAGCCTAAGCATCCCTCTGATGAAGTTCGTTTGACTTTCTGAGTAGTGAGATTCTCATGGTTCTTGGTGCCCACCAAGATTCTTCTTGTTTTCTCCTTATTTCCTCCCTTTCCTTCTCTTTTCTCCCCCGGCCTTTGTTTACTACTAAGTGCCTGAATCCTTTAGTTACCAGATGAAGCCAGAAATCTCTATTGACTTTTTGTCTTTCTTCATGACTTAACTGATTAGATAAAGATATTATAGACACCTTTTATCTTCCTCTCTCAAAAGGTAATTG
Source organism: Plecturocebus donacophilus (assembly GCA_004027715.1). Taxonomy (NCBI): domain Eukaryota; kingdom Metazoa; phylum Chordata; class Mammalia; order Primates; family Pitheciidae; genus Plecturocebus; species Plecturocebus donacophilus. The sequence continues at coordinate 44,332 of PVKP010008817.1, forward strand.
ATTATAGATACAAAATACAATAGAATTTTATTTTGCCATGGGAGGGCCCAGGCAAAATAAAATTCTTGGAGTTATAGATCATCTAGTTGAATCCCTTATTACTTTACAGATAAGAAAGGCGATATACAGAAAAGTTAAATGATTTTCTCATGGTCATACAGCTGTGAGTAGCAGAGATAGAGCTGCAATCCAGGTCTCCTAATTTCTAGGCCATTGTTGTTATCACTATATGATATGGTTTAGCTGTGTCTCCACTCAAATCTCATCTTGAAGTCCCATGTGTTATGTGAGGACCCAGTGGGAGGTAATTGAATCATGGGGGCAGGTTTTTCCCATGCTATTCTTGTGATAGTGAGTAAGTCTCTTGAGATCTGATAGTTCTATATGGGGGATTTTTGCTGTACTAGCTCTCCCTTTGCCTCCCACCATCCATTTAAGCTGTAACTTGCTCCTCCTTGCCTTCCACCATAATTCCCCAGCCATGTGGAACTGTAAATCCATTAAACCCTTTTTCCTGTATAAATTACCGAGTCTTGGGTATGTCTTTATCAGCAGTGTGAAAACGGACTAATACACTATATTAGATGGACAGAGTAGACCTTGCTTCAATGACAGGTCTCTGAGGGCCTTATAGATATGTATGTACAATGGAATGTGGGGGGAAATGTGTGCAAATGTTCCACTTACTGTAGTTACTCCAGCATTTGACCAACTGTCTTGTATGTTTTCTTCTACCCTATTCTGTTCTGGTTTTCTATTTTTTCTTCCTCAGACTATCTTTAGCTTAATGGCATTGGGTGCCCTCTGGGAGTGGGGGTTGGTATAAATAACATTCATATGTCTAGTAGAGGCTCCAGTGACTCGGCCATAAAGTTCACATTGAAATAGGGGACATTGAAAAAGGAGGTGATATACTGCATCTGTTTGTTTAGTCTTGTTTAGGGACTTCTGATGAGTGCATACTCTGGACACAAAGCATCTAGGAATTATTCTAGCCACCATGATCTCAGGGTCTGGGCTCAGGAAATGGAAAGACAGTCATTGAATCAGTATAGAAAGGACAGTGTGCAGCAGGATTGGAGTGGGACAAGATTTGGGTTATATCATAAGGGTCATCTCTAAGACCTGTCAGAGAAATCAGATTGTTCATTATTATCTTCCTATCTGCCTCCTCTGGAGTATAACCTGAATGGGAACTTTACTTCTTGTCACTGACATACCCAACTTGAGAGAAGGTCATAATGTTTGGATGGAGAGCTGAACCTAGTTAAGGCTAATGAGGAAGGTGAAAACAGAGGGGTTATGAGTATCTGTCCTGTAAAAGGAGGAAATTGGCAATTCAAACCTTGAGGCTCTTGGTATTCTGAGTTTTGTTCAGGCCCTACCTAAATCATTCATGAAACCTGAGTGTAAGTGCATGATGAATTGATAGTCTGAGCAGTGAAGAATGTCAGTTCAACAGCTCTCACTCTATTTCTATACCATAGCTATCAGAAAATGAAGAACTGATCAGAGTAGAGTTAATAATAATAATAATAGAAAGTTCCAAGGTAGAGTGGTGAGAGTGCTTATGACCTATAATGATAGTGTCATCTCCATCTTCATCTGTCTTCTTGTTTAGACACGTACACAGGCATGTGTGTGCACATGCGTACATAATTTTATCCCTAACTGTGATAAGATTGGGCCTATGATAAAGCTGAGGGCAGAGACTAATGTCTTATCCTCAAACCAGAAAGAGTGAGGAGTAGGAACACACAGCACATTTTCTTATCTAAATAAAATTCCAAGTTGAGTCTATACATGTTATAAATGGGTAAGGATGGTAGAGAGTTTATGGAATTTAGATAATGTGGAAACTAGAAGGAATGGGCACTTCTTTCTCAAGCTTGGGAAGACTTTTTGAAGTAGGATCCTTCAAGGTAGTTGCCATTGTGATTTCCTGTGCAAAATTATTCATCACTTAACTGCTGCTGAGTCCTTTTCTCTTGAATGACTGGTCAGATTTTTAATGTAACTTTGAGACTAGAGCAAATCTGACTTGCTCTGCTTGCTTCCTTTCATTTCACTCATCCAGACACTTGACACCAAAGTATTGATGTCGCACTCTCCGGGGTCCCTCAATCCTGGCTGAGCTCATGTGCTACTCACCTCTTAGAACCCTGCAGTGGTTCCTTAATGTTCTGAGGATAAACTTTAGTTGCCTTAACAGGCCTGCAAAGCCTGCTTGATCTGATCCTAGCTTATTTCTTCTACATCATTTCTCACCACTCCTCTGCAATTGACTATTCTTGCTGCAACTAACACACACTACCTTACCTTTCCTCCAGGCCTTCTGTATCCTGTTACTTCTGCCCAGACACTTCCCCTTGTTTATTTAATTAACTCTTCCTAATCCTGTAGTTCTCAGTCTAGCTGTCACCCATGACTTCTTTAAACCCTTAGGCTAGGCTAGTTTCCCTCCTCTGGGCTCACATCATGCTATATAATCTGCATCACAACCCCTTACTGTACTGTGTTGTAATTACTTGTTCTTGCCTGTAATTTCCACCAGACTAAATTCTGTGGGGGAAAATATCTTGTTTGTTTTATTCTCTACTATTTTGCTGAGCATCTAGCTCAGTGCTGGAACATAGTAAGCACTTTAATAAACTTTTGATAAATGAACTGGGTGTATTGTTCTGTGACAGGAATGGGAAAAGGACAGCACAGGATGCCCTCCAAGGATGAGCTGGTCCAGAGATATAACAGGATGAATACCATCCCCCAGGTATTGGAACTTTTCTAATGAGGCAGAACCTTTCCTTGGGGCTAATTTAGGCTCCAGAGCTGGACAGGGAAACAGTGGGGTGAGGATGGGTTGGGGAGTGATTTGAAGATTATTTAAAGGAATCATATATGTTCTAAAGTGAACACTCTCCTGGGGTCATATGTAGCTAAGTCATGAGTATAAAAGCAGAGGCTGGCTGAGCAGTGTCTCATACCTATAATCCCAGCACTTTGGGAGGCCACGGTGGGTGGATCACGAGATCAGCAGATCGAGACCAGCCTGGCCAACATAGTGAAACCCCCTATACTAAACATACAAAAATTAGCTGGGCGTGGTGGCACGCGCCTGTAACCCCAGTTACTCGGGAGGCTGAGGCAAGAGAATTGCTTGAACCTGTGAGGTGGAGGTTGCAGTGAGCTGAGGTCACGCCACTGCACTCCAGCCTGGGCAACAGAACAAGACTCTGACTAAGAAAACAAACAAAAGTAGAGGCTGAGTTTATATGAAAATGTAAAGATGGAAGCTATGGCCCTGTCCATATTGACTATGGGAAAGCAAAATTTGTGGGGGGAGGTTGCTGGGAACCCAGGATATCTCTGATCCCCACCCCCAGTTACCAGCTAACCAGCTTCAAGGGAAAACTGTACCCATCTACCTGGCTCTGGTCTCCTTTGCCTCCTTCTCTTCCAGACCCGATCCATTCAGTCCAGGTTCCTGCAGAGTCGGAATCTAAACTGTATAGCACTTTGTGAAGGTAGGTAGCTTGCCCGTGTCCTGTTTTTCTGTGTCTCTAACCTTTATCTCTGATGTAACTTTGGCACATAATCTGGCCAAGAGTGATGTTGAAGTGGCCTGGCTTCCTTCTCTTACCTGGACTCTGTGCCTTAAGCATTAAATTTATGATTTCTGGCCCTTTTTCTCCCAGTGATTACATCTAAGGACCTCCAGAAGCATGGGAACATCTGGGTGTGCCCTGTATCCGACCATGTCTGCACAAGGTTCTTCTTTGTGTAAGTCTTGGACGGACTCTGGGGATTACTTGAGGAGTGAGGGTGGGGGTGTAATGGTGTGTGGCTACTGGGATAAGTCTATTTCTGTTATCTGAGACATGTCCTTGGCTACCTGAGTGGAGCTAGCACTGGGACTTTATCATTGGAGGATGGGAATGGGTATAGATTGTTGGGATCTATCTAGAGGAAACCAGATAAGCTGAATCTCTTCCACTATGAAAAGTAGTGAGAAGGAGCTTTGACTTCTGGGATAGGATGGCCATACCTTGAAACAGTTCCACTGATTGACGTTATTCTGGTATTGTTCTCCCTCTTGTGCTCACACTTGCCCTATCTTTGGCAGATATGAGGATGGTCAGGTGGGCGATGCCAACATTAATACTCAGGACCCCAAGATACAGAAGGAAATCATGCGTGTGATCGGAACTCAGGTTTACACAAACTGAGGGGGCCCCAGCCCTCATACCACCCCGTTACCCCAGGATCCATCTGCCCTCATAAAAGTGTTCAGGTACAGCAGCCGAAGCTGCCCTGAGGAATCAAGGGGCCATTACCAAGGGGCAGGAAAAGGAGATATAAGAGTTGGCCTTCGTGGTGGAGCTTGACCCAAGAACTACTCCACATTTGGATGGCCCAGAATGACTCCAACCCCTGACTTTCCCTTTGACTTCACCCTGTTTGTAAATAAAACAATAAAATGGAAGGTGCTGTGGACTGGATACGATCACTGTGGTCTGACTAGCCCTGGAGCACCACCTGCCCCAGGTGGGGAGACTGGAATATCCTGTGGATTGGGACTGTTTATGTTGCATGATATCAAATTTGAGTCCATTTATTGTAGTATACTACAGAGCTGTCCGCTTTTTAAACCAGTCGTGCAGGTGCAACAAACCGAGGATATAGAATACCACTGATGACTGTTAGTCAAAGTTTAAAAGGGCCATTGAGGCCACAACAGCTAAGATTGACTGCCTTTAGGGCCTGTTACTTTCTGCACAAAACCTGCCCAGTCTCCCTTGCTCTATATCTTAGCAACTGGACCCCTATTCTCTTCCTCCTCCCATCTGTTTCTTCAGGATAAGTGAGGTTATGGGAGAACTGGCATGAGCAGGAAGGGGTTTGTTTCTAAGTTGAAATCTATAGACATCCTAAGGGAATGCAGCATCACCTAATGAAACAAAACGCAAATTCCACAAGCTTAGCAAGGTGATAAAGGAAGGCAGCTCTTTCTAGGAGACCTAATTGTTTTAGTGAATTTTTTCTCCCTGTTGAATTTCTCATTTCAGCCTTTTGCTGGCCTTTCAGGCTGTGCTCCATGTACCCCAGATCTTTAGTTAAAAGCATAGCTGAGTCAGTTGGACATTTCCAAATATTTTATGGTTTTTTTTTTTTTGAGACAGGGTCTTACTTTATTGCCTTGACCTTCCAGTCTCAGCTTAGTCTCCCACCTGAGTCTCCCAAGCAGCTGAGACCACAGCAGGGCACCACCATGCATGGATAATTTCCATATTTTTTGTAGAGATGGAGTTTAACTATGTTGCCCAGGCTGATCTAAAACTCCTGGGCTCAAGCCATCTGCCTGTGTTGGCCTCTCAAAGAGCTGGGATTACATACTTTATGAAATATTAAATAAGCACAGAGAATACAAAAAGCATTAAACAAGCCTGGTATTTGAAGGATAGTTTTTTAAATTCTGTTACAGCTTCCTGATTTACAAAGCCCACCCTAGACTACCTGTTGTTTTTCATTACCTTCACCATACTTTAGAGGTACTTTGTTGCCTGGGTACTTTATCCTATTTTTTAGTTCCTGACCTGCTTTAACATGCAAGTACCATTCTTAAGGTCCATCCCTCTAGAAGCTGTTTCTTAAACTTCGCTCATTCTTGATCAACACTAGTACATTCTAATTTACAAGTCTTCTAAGCCCTCTTCTCCCAGTCTGGTTTCAGGTCTAGGAAATTCACCAAGTAAATGACCTCATTCATCACTGAGCCCATTCTAACTGAAATACCTGCCTCCTGAGAGGACTTTGTGCCCATCTCTATAGTATTAGAGATAGCTGACATTTTCTTTAGTTTTTACCAAGAAGGGGCTGGCATTTGCTAAGCACTTTAATAATTTGCTAACACTTTGGATGACTTACCATGTGCTCGGTAATACAAGTTTTTCTTTCTTTTCTTTTTTTCTTGAGACAGAATCTCTGTCTCCCAGGCTGGAGTGCAGTTGTGCCATCTTGGCTCACTACCACATCTGCCTCCCGGGTTTAAGGATTCTGGCTCAGCCTCCTGAGTAGCTGGGATTACAGGAGCGTGCCACCATGCCCAGCTAATTTTTTGTATTTTTAATAGAGATGGGGTTTCACCATTTTCGCCAGACTGGTCTTGAACTCCTGACCTCAGGTGATCCACACGACTCGGCCTCCCAAAGTGCTGGGATTACAGGTGTGAGCCACCACGCCCTGCCAGTATTACAAGTTTTCTACATGTATTGACTCGTACTTCTCAGGACAAGCCTATGAAGGAGTCACGATTATTCCTGTTTTGTAGATGAGAAAGCAGAGGCACAGAGCATAAGTAATTTGTCATATTCCACAGCTAGTGACAGGCAGCCTGACTCCAGACTGCTGTTCTGGTTCTATGCTGTAAAGTCTTCACACTTTACAAATATTTTTTCATTTAATCCTGACAGAAAAGCTGGAAGATAGGTTTTCTTTAGAGATCTTAAATAATGTATATAATGTCCTACAGCTGGTTAGTGGCAATGCTGTTTTGGTTTTTTTTTTTTTTGAGGCTTGGTCTCACTGTCATCCAGGCTGGTATGCAGTGGCACGATCATAGCTTACTGTAACTTTGAACTGAGTTCAAGTGATTCTCCTGCCTCAGCCTCCCAAGTAGCTATGACTACAGGCATGTGCCATCATGCCTGGCTAATTTAATAAAAAAATTTTGTAGCTGGGAACAATGGCTCACACCTGTAATCCCAGCACTTTGGGAGGCCGAGGTGGGTGGATCACCTGAGGTCAGGAATTCGAAACCAGCCTGGCCAACATGGTGAAATCCCATCTCTACTAAAATAAAAAAAAAAAAAAAAACTAGCCAGGTGTGGTGGCGTGTGCCTGTAGTCCCAGCTACTCAGGAGGCTAAGGCAGGTGGATCGCTCGAACCCAGGAGGTGGAGATTGCAGTGAGCAGAGATGACACCACTGCACTCCAGCCTGGTGACAGAGCAATTCTGTCTCAAAAAAAATAATTTTTTTTGTAGAGATGGGATCTTGCTGTGTTGCCCAGACTGGTTTCAAACTGCTAGCCTCAAGCAGTCCTCCCAAAGTGCTGGGATTACAGGCAAGAGCTACCTTGCCCAGCCAGTGCTGTTTTTAACCAGATCTGCCCAATGCCAGAACCTGAGTTCTTTTAACCACTGTTTCCTAGACATTCTCCAGCTGTTCTCACTGATGTTCCAACAACTGAACTTCGGTGTGTGGCTACTCAAATGTTATAACAACATTTCTGTTCAATTTCAAAGATTGTTAATAGATTTTTCTCAATTGTAAGCATTTCTTATAGTATCACTGTATCACTGGCATCCAGTTTAGTGGTACTAGTAAATGATGGAATGAGAAGGAACAAACAGATGGTATATGTTACCAGAAAAACTCATAGCTGAGCTAGCCTCATGGGTGTCACTTAAAAAAAATAGCATCTGTATAATAATGATCTTTTTATGTCAATAAAATTTCAATGAAATTAAATACATCATTTCATATGCCAAAAAAAGCAATAGGACTTTTTGGATCTAAGAAGTTTGGAAATCACAGATGATATCTTAACATATATGAGGTAAAAATAAAACCCCACAAAGACAAGAATGCCTTCATTGTAGGGAAACTTGGGTGGGGACCCTGAGTTTCTGGAGAAGAATCCTCCCACAGCCTGGAGCGGGAATTGAGGGAAAGCTGCCCCTTTCCCCTACCACAGGCCTGGTTCTTTTGGAGGTGGGGAAGCTGGAGCCTGTGAAACAGGTGTGAGCAACAAGGCATTATCCTTCATAGGGCCAAGCCTATTACAAATACCACACATACAGGTTGACAGCAGCCTCTCACCTTTCACATAGTCCTGGGCCCAAGCAGTCTCACTTCATAGACCTGAACATGCTTGGTTAGGACTAGGGTCAGAAAAAGTACTATTTTATTCATTAGTTCCAGGTACAGAGTAGATGGCTATATTTATTTTTTATTTTTGTGGGTACATAGTAGGTGTATATATTTATGGGTTACTTGAGACATTTTGATACAGGCATATGCATAATAATCACATCAGAGTAAATGGGGTATCAATCATCTTAAGCATTTATCTGATTGTTAGGTTGAGAAATTACAAACCCCTGGAGTTTAACCTTCTGTTTCCCTCCTCCTGGTAATTTTCCATCAGGCAGGGTGTGACCATGACTCAGTTGGTGGTGAGGATGTGGCCATCCACTGGGAGGAGCTTGCTCAATTTTGCCTTTCATTCTGGCTGGTGGGGAGAGGGAAGAAGAGTCTGGCGCTGAGTCATTGCAGGGTTTCTTACCAGCTTCTCACAGGATGGATTCTGAGATGGAGGTTTGAGGGATGCCACAGCTTCTGGGATCAATTCAGGAGTGGTGTGGAAGCTCTGTGGTCGTGCAATTAATTCCTCTTAGGCCCTCCTCCCCCAGGAGGAGTGGGCATACGGTAGGCTGCAGCTCATTTGAAGGTTCATTGGCCCCTTTGGAGCACAGGACTTGCCACAAATGCATCAGACCTCTCCTCCTCTTGCAGTGAGCCAGAGATGCTACTCTTTTAAGTTAAATATTATGTTGTTTAGGAGAGGACCCAAAGTCTCCTCTGTCCTAGCTGTCCTTCCTGGGATAAGTGGGTCAGATTAGCTGGCAGCTGCTGAGCAAGGGCAGACACAGGTGGAGAATGGAAGTGTGTCAGGGAAAAAACAGACTGGTGGAACTGAAGCTGGAGGACGCCTGGGGAGGAGCCCACTTGATCAGGGATTCACTGACGCCTTCGTGATCTTCCAAATCTTGATTGATGCCGCATCTCATCCCTATGTGCTGTGTGTCAGGATGCTCCAGTGTCTGCCTCTCCTTGGGATGGAAAGAGCCAAAGTATACCCAGGCAGATTACTTCTGGGGACAGAGTCTGCATCTTACGGGGCCTGAGCTCTGGCTACACTTAAGGGAATAAAAGAGCACAGGGCCTCTAAGGGAGTTGCTTGGTGAATAGGATTAGCTCACTCTAAGGAGGCTTTGTCCAGTGAGCCCAGCATTTCTGGGCTAGAGAAAGATTGCTGGAGGTCACATTGCTTGACCAGGGTCACCTTGGCTAAGACTGTACTTCCATCAGAGTGACCGAGGACTCCTTAAGCTTCTCCCTTCCATTCTAAACACTGATGAGTTCGCAGGAGGCTGGAGAAACCTAGATACACAGTTGCATTCAGAAAACATTCAGTATTTGTTTACTGTTCCTCCGCACAGCTGCCCCCGACACCACGGCCTTCTCATACCCATCTCTTTTCCATGCCTAGCTTGAATGTGTCTCCTCCATGAAGCATGCCCTTTCCACAGGGACAGGCTGTTCTCTCTTTAACTCCAAAAGGCTAACTTTATCTTCCAGGATTTGTTTGGGGAAACTGATATGCCACTCTTGTAGTCCTGAAGAAATTGTAGGAGTTTAAGGAAGGCAGAGAATAAAAGTTCAGACTGGGTGCAGTGGCTCATGCCTGTACTCCCAGCTCTTTGGGAGGCCAAGGCAGGTGGATCACTTGAGGTCAGGAGTTCAAGAACAGCCTAATCAACATGGCAAAACCCTTTCTGTACTAAAAATACAAAAATTAGCTGGCAATAGTGGCAGGTGCAGGTAATCCTAGGTACTTGGGAGGATGAGGTAGGAGAATCTCTTGAACCCAGGAGCCGGAGATTGCAGTAAGCCGAGATCACACCACTGTACTCCAGCCTAGGCAACAGTGAGACTCTGTCTCAAAAAAAAGAAAAAGAAAAAGAAAAGAAAACCATAAAGTTCACCTAGACTGGGCGCAGTGACCTACACCTGTAATCCCAGCACTTTGGGAGGCTGAGGTAGGTGGATCACTTGAGCCCAGGAGTTTGAGACCAGTCTGGGCAACATGAGACCCCATCTCTACATAAAATTTATTTATTTATTTAGAGACAGAGTCTCCCTCTGGTCACACTGGCTGGAGTGCATTCGTGCTATCTCAACTCACTGCAACCTCTGCATCTTGGGTTAAGCAATTCTCCTACCTCAGCCTCCCAAGTAGCTGGGATTAGCTGCACCTGCCACTATGCCCAGCTAATTTTTGTAATTTTGTATTTTGCCACCATGCCTGCCTATTTTTTTTTTTTTGTATTGTTAGTAGAGACAGGGTTTCACCATGTTGCTCAGGCTGGTCTTGAACTCTTGACCTCATGTGATCTGCCCACCTCAGCCTCCCAAAGTGCTGGGATCACAGGCGTGAGCCACCACACCCAGCCTCTACACAAAATTTAAAAATTAGCCAGATGTTGTGGTGCATGCCTATAGTCCCAGCTACTCAGGAGGCTAAAGTGGAAGAATTGCTTGAACTCGGGACATTGAGGCTGCAGTGAGCCGAGATCATGCCACTGCACAATAGCCTGGGTGACAAAATGAGACCTTGTGTAAGGCCAAAGTGATAAGTACTGTATTTCTGCTTTAAATCTGGCATTCAGGGCCTGTAGGCTTTCCTGGAAATTGTATTATCCTGAGAGAACACTGCCATTTTAGACAGAGGTTAAGATGTCACATAATTGATGTAAAGCCTATAATCTCACCCTTTTCATCAGGGCCAAAGCTTGTCTTTAGGCTCCAGGATTAGGTTTGCTGACTCACCTAGCACCCATTCTCCAGGGACTCCAAATGATTTTAGAGTTAAACCATTAAACTACAGATTCTATGGTCAAGCCTCCCAAACAGAAAACACACCAATATCCACCTTTACTCACACCCAAATCCAGTGAACCTAGCAGTTTCACCTCCCATCTTGGCCAGGTCCAGCAGCAGAGTGGAAGGGCTGGCTCTAGGGAGAAGAACCTGTGTCCTCCTTCAGAAACCCAGGTTTCCTGTAGTCCTGACCTGTTACTGGGTCAAAGCAGTGAGGGCCCAGAGAAGGGCAAGCTTAAATTCAGGAAGACATTCTGGCTCTGGTCAGAAGGTTTTTGTGGAAAAACCAACTCAAACTGTATTTTTCCTCTGTTCTCACACCACCACGACAACAATCAAAACAGACTTCTGTGACCAATTATGTGGGGGGATTTCCCCTCACACCAAGCAGGCAATCAGTTCTGCTGCGGGCATCATCTGGGTGTCCTCCAATTCAATTCTGGCACTGTACCTGGAGATAATATCAGATCCCACAGGTTGAGGTCCCAGTCCCCAAGACTGCCCCTGGTTTGGACACCAGTTCAAGTCCGACCAACTTCAATTTGGGATTCCCATGATTCCCTTTTTGGGTTCAATTAATTTGCTACAGAGGCTCACGAAACTCAGGGAAACACATTTACTGGTTTGTTATAAAGGATATTATAATGAATACAGATGAAGAGATGCACAGGGCCAGGTACAGGGGAAGAGACATGGAGCTTTCATGCCCTCCCCGGGAGTGCCACCCTTCAGGAACCTCTTATCTGAAAGCCTCCAAATCCTGTACTTGGCCTTTTATGGAGACTTCCTTGGATAGGCATGATTGATAACCAGGTGGAAATGTGCTTGGACTAAAGGGTATGATATACTGATAGGCTAGACTGGGTGAGGGAACCCAGCAAGCCCTGTCAAGATTTGTCTTGGCCTCTGTGCAGCATTCTTTCCTCCAAGGTACTGGGCAGGACACCTTCTGAAATGGGGGTCTTATGACCCACAATCAGAAAAGGTGTAATATGGCAGGGTAGATAGTTTTTGGGGCCCACCGCCAGATGGCCGCATCTGGCCATCATAGAACTCAAAATCAGACTGCTCGGGGCAGACTAACACTGAAAAACTCCGCTGTTTCTAACCGCTGACCTTGGCTTCTGTACAAACTGCTTGCTTGCTTGCAAAAATCCCCAGCCCCCGGAAAAAGTGTTTTTTAGTATAAAAGCCCAGCTCTCCCTCAACTTGGGGACACGGGTTGGAGAGACGTTGAGTCCTCCGTGGTCGCCAGCAATAAAAACCCTGCAATTTGTCATACTTTTGTCTTGGTGCTGGTCTTCTTATCTCGCTAAAAATACAACAAAGGTATGACAAAGAATTTATTTATAGCCAGCTCCAAGACACAAAGTTGGGGGAAGATTTCTGCCTTCGGGGGAAAAAGGAACAGGTGAAAGGAAGACAGAGGTCAGAGAGGGAGAGATTCTGCTCTCTGAGGCCTGCTTCTGAGCCTAACGTGCCCCCAACATTATAAATAAAACACTAACAAGAACTGTGGAAGTTATAAGCAAGGAACTGGATGAAAACCTGTGTGTGTGTGTGTGTGTGTGTGTGTGTGTTTGTGTGTATCACACAAGGACAGCCCTCCAGGACTAGTCAGTTCCCAAAGAAAGAGGATGCCTATTGGGCAGTGTTAGACTCATTCACATACATACATCATCAAACCCCACCATGTGAAGCAGGAATTGTCCTCAACTTACTTTTGAGGAACTGGACTTCTACATATTAAATTACAATATTTGGTCACAGGGCTAGTGAGTGGAACTGGAACTAAGGTATGATAGAACCCAAGCTTGATCTTCTATACTGCCCTACTTATCAGCAAAAAGAAAATTATCTTAAATTCAGCGTGACAAATTTTTACTTTGCATTTAATGTGAGCAAGGATTCGCTGGATTGTCTCTGCCAGAGTCTCATGGACAGCATTTCTATAACTGTCAGATCAAAATCTGCAACCGAGGAGTAACAGTTTGCCATCAGTTCTCCAGTTTAATACATATGCATTTCAGTCTTGGGAACATATCTAGATTTAGAACTTTTTTGTTTGTTTTAAAGACAAAGTCTGGCTCTGTCACCGAGGCTGGAGTGCAGTGGCGCTATCTCTGCTCACTGCAACCTCCACCTCTCAGATTCAAGCGATTCTCGTTCCTTAGCCTCCTGAGGAGCTGGGATTACAGACGTGTACCACCACGCCCGGACAATTTAGTCCAGCATTGGCCAGATCCTTGCCATCTCAGTGTTGTCCACCATTATTCTTAGTTTGTCTTCAGCTCAAGGGTCAGAGAGGGCCTTTTATGCCATCAGTCTTTAATAGGGAGGAATCTAACTCTTCCTAGGGGGGACATGTCTTTTTTTCTTCTCAACAACTTCATGTTCTTTCACCACCTTAGTAATCAAGTAGGTAGTTTACTTCCTACCTACAACCAAAGGGACCAGGAAAGGCTTACAGAAGAAATTGAAAGATTTTTAGCTCACTTAAAACAGAAATTCACTTTTAGGCTGTCAGTGTCTCCTCCCAGCTTATCTGAGCTAACAGGAAGCGAATGAAGGCCTGTGATTCAGCTGTAGGCAGCGGGTATGCCTGAGCAAGTCACACCCATTTAGTCTCTTTTGCCAGAAAAAAAAAAAAGCCTAAGAGAATAGACTTCATATTTTGAATGCCGCAATATTGTATCTGTGAATGAAGGCAAGAGTTAACAGCTGTTTAACTGACAACTGCTGGCATCACTGGTTGCTGGCTAACAATTGAGAAATCAGAAAATGCCTTCTAGAAAAATGTAAGAAAAGTTCCAACAACATTGACTTAAATTCACGACTAGGGTGAAAAGAGAAATGCTGACTCCTGGATAGGTTATCGGCTCTAATGTTCTGACTTGGTATTTCTAGATGCCCAGCTCTGCGCTAATATCAATACCTTCTATTTGCTTTCTACTCTTAGGCGCTCGCTCTGCAGGATTCCAGACCCTACTAAATTACTCACAGGGCCCCAACCTGTCCTTCCTTGTTCCGCGGTCCTAGGGCAATGAATGGTCCTAAGAGCAAAAGGGCCTCGCGCTCCCGCTCCAGGCCCACTCCACAGTCCCTAGTTTTCCCTACTCGTGCTCCAGTGCCCGAGCCCCTCAGAAGGCGGCCGGGACCTCCAACCACGCACTAGTCCGCAGCTCCTCCCAACTTCCCGTTCAGCTCAGTCCCCGAGGGTGCGCCGGGCCGGGGCAGACACCCAGAGGGGTGGAGAGTGCAGGGCGGGGCCGGGAGAATGCTGCCCATGAACCCATAAATCTGGGCCCTGCCCGGGTAGGCCGCGACAGCTGGGGTGACCTGGGCCGAGAGCCAAGAAAAGAGACCCCACCTGGCAGCCCACGTTGGCGGCAACAGGTGGCCCGGCGCCCGGGAGCCTGGGAGGGACGTCGCTCCGGGGGCGGGCCCCGTTGCCCCGCCGCGTCCCCATTGGCCGCCAGGTTCGTCAAGCTGTGAATCTGCATCCGTGTCCTTCCGCCGCAGAATGTAGTCCCCCCTCCCAACGAAAGGGCAACCTGCCCATGCGTTCCGCCGCCGCTGCGCTTCCTCCTGAAGGTGACTGCGCCCGCGAGGACGCAGGGGGCGGGGCCCGGGTCGCGGGGAGCCGGGATTGGGCAGGGGGCGGGGCGGCGGAGGGATTGCGGCGGTCCGCAGAGGGATAACCTTGAGGCTGAGGCTCGGCTCCCTGCACAGCAGCTGCGCATCCCGGGGTTGCAGATCTCCTCACCTTTGCAGCGTAGCCGGAGTCGGTCAGCACCCGAGGTGAGCGGTGCGACAGGCTGCAGCATCCGTCCGCACCCGGGGCCTGTGCGCCCGGCTAGTGGGGAATCCCGGCGCGTTTGGCGGCCCGGCGCACGCAGGCGGGGCGGCGCAGGATCCCGGGCGTCTGGGACGCGGTCGAGCTTGGGGAGAGGAGAACGGTCCTCGCGCCTGGGGCCTGCGCATCAGAAGTCCCCAGCGCTGTTTCTTCCAGATCAGGCGGGTTCCCCGGCTTCTTTCCCGCCCCAGCTCTCTCCCCTCATTCTGATCCCATCCTCTTTCTCCTGCCCCCGTCCTCAATCCGCCTCCATCCTCGCGTGCCTTCTCTGTCTCCCTCGTAATTGATCCCACCCTTGCCTCCACTTCCTCCGCATCCTTGCTCCGTGCTTGTTGTCCTCCCCTTCCCACTTAAGACCGGTCCATCCACGCCCTCCTCTTCAACCTGTCCGTGTCCCCTCATTAACTTCTTGAAACTCTGCTGTGGGTCCCCTCCCGCATCCATCCTCCATTCGTGCGCAGTCGCTCTTCCCGCGCCCCAGTCCTCTCTCGTCGCCCCTCCCCCTGCTCGCTGGTCACGTCCGCTCCCCCGCATCCCCCTCCTCTCCTGGCGCGTCCCCTCCCTCTCCGCTCTGGTCGTGCCCGCCCACTTCCCCTGGTTCCCTGGCGCACTCCCGCGCCCCTTTTCCGTCACTGCCTCGAAGCCCCCCGCAGGTAGAGGGCTGGGTCGGCTGCCCCGCGCGGCGGGCGGGATGCGGCGGCCTGGGGGCAGCTGGAGGCTTACGTAACCTTGGCCTGCCCGGCTGCTGGGAGGCTGGGCGGCTCCCCCTGTGGCGCGGCGCGTCCCGTGCGGCAGGGATTAGATGGGCCGCCTGCGAGGTCCTGGGGAATGGCTCGGGGCCCGCGAGCTTGCCGGGCCCTTGCCGGATGGCCACGAGGGACTGCATTCCATCCCGCCGCGGCTGGGCTGCACGTAGCGCGCCCTGGGCCCACCGGGCGATGGCTTCGGGCTGCGTAACGGGTCGGGGAAACCGCTTCAGGTTTCGCTGGGGCCTCCCGGCGCTCTTCCGCTCCGCGCCTCTGCTGCACGTTTCTTAACAAATGCGCCTTGTTTGTGGAACGCGGAGGCCGCGGGGTGGGGTGGGGGTCTGGTTACAGAGGGAGCAGGAAATCTGTCGCGTTCATTCAACGCAACTGGTGAGGGTCAAGGGCTGTTTGGTGGTCGGAGTTGGAGACCAGGATGACTAGATGATAGCCCACAGAGCTCACAATCTAGTTACGGAACGAACATAAAATGTATTCCCTGAAATGCTGAGAGGGGGGTACGAGCTTCCTGTTGGGGGAGGGAGAGGGACAGGAAGCCTCGCAAGGTCTTACCACGTGCCAAGCACACTGGATTGGAAGATGCAGGAAAGCACCTTCTAGTTTGAAGGTCATTTAAAGACCCAGTTATGGAAAGGCATCCCTTGGCTTCTTAATCTGCGTACTTCAGACCCAAGGCATGGACCTTTGCTGGTACTGGTAAAGTGAGGCCGACAGTGAAGGTCCACGTGGACAGAGACATTGGGAAGTTTTCAAAAAGGCTTTAGAGTAAGGTTTGACTCATTAATTTCCCGAGACCGCTCATTGAAGTTATTCAGCCTGAAACCTTAGTTTCCCGGGGGAAAACAGTAACATTTTCCTCATGATTGTTGAAAAGATTCATGCCTATGTGGCTATACATTGCACACTCAGTTCAGCGTCTAATCTCTGGCGAGATACCCAGAAGAAAAACCTGTGAATGAGTGTATTAATTTTGAGCACAGTTACTTAATCCACCGTAAGGGCCTGAAATTCTTGATTCATTATATTCCTGCTGTCCCCAAACGCCTAGGAATCAGGCTTTAAATACCAAGTGTCTGCTGGAAACCAGTCCCCTCAGGGATCTAGTTTAGTGTTGACAAAGTAACTGATCTTGTAACTTTCCAACTCTCTTGGAGCAGATGCTCTTTGGTCATCTGAGATTGGGACCTCTAGACAAAGGCAGTCAAGGAGGGGCTGACTTAAGCCTTTGGTGTTTCCCTGTGTTAAGTGGAATACCACTTAAGGGGAACATTCCAGCCCTTGACTTGCTCTCCCTTCTGGTTAGGTTAGGATTGGAACAGTTGGTGGTGTTGAGGGTGTGGCCACTCCCTAGGCCACCAAGGAGATGGAGGTCAGGACTACCTCTGCTGCAGCATTGTTAGCAAATAATTTGCCCTTTGGTGGCCTGAGGTGCTGGGGGGCAGGAGTGGGCTGTTTTATAGGGAGGGGAGATGTAACCCATCACCAGATCTGTGGGGGAGTGGAGCTCTGTGGGGAAGATGACTCAACCTTTCGATTATTCTACTTTTGAGAGAATTATCTTTGCTGGGTGAGTGGGGAAACTACATTGTGGTTCTTGCAGGCTTAAAAAGTCCCTTTTCCCCTTTCAATGAGTCAAATAATGAAGCATACATTTCCCCCAATTAAAAATGTCTCAACTAAGTGAAAAATGATTGGAGCAGGTCACCTGGTTCTCTGTACTGTCCTAAGCGCTTTGGTGCAGAGTGGCAGAGCCCGGTGCCCAGATAATGCAGTCTGTGCAACTTCATTCCTGGGCCTCTTGTAAGCGGGCCTGGCAGCCTCTCGAGGGACATGATTAATGACGACTTAAAGAAGGTCCTTGAACTCATTTCTCAGTTACTGATGTGATAAAATGTATGGATGTTGGTCTCCTGTCTAGCACAGCCATTTTGATTTTAAGCATTGCATTAGAAATAATGTTGTATTCATATTTTAGCAAAGAGCATCATTAGCTCTTTAAGAGCTGTACCCCCAGTGACTTAGCAAATTTAGTAGCTGTGACTCCAAACAGCACCTTACGGGAGTTGCTTCTGCGCCTTGAATGTTGTGACACTGATGTGGGGTCACAGGAAAAACCATTTTATTTCTTAATATTGAGGCAATGGAAGAAATGAGGAAATGGCTGTGGGCAGGAAGGTAGAAAAAAATGTAGCACTTACATTACAAACTCAATTTCTTGAGTTTTATTTTGCTTCAGCTTTTATGAAGGCAAGTCAGGATGTGTTAACTTGGCCAAGAGCTAAGACTAAGACCAGAGTAGAGGAAAATGACTCATTTGACATTACCTTTCATTCTGAATCACTCCAAAAGTCCACAGTCAAATCCCAACTAACTGATATACCACAAGAATGCGTTGTCCCTGTGAGCAGAGTTTTATTGCAACTGTTACAGATGGGAACAGAGCTAAACAACCAGGTGTGTGAAGACCATTTTTGATACCACCATACTTTCGGGGAGCTTGCATTTTTCACCAAGGGGTAGACTGGATAATTGAGTAATCTGAATACTTGGGGCATTGTTAAAGAGGCTGTTGGGGGAAAGTGAGTTGGTGAATGGTGGTATGCAGCCTTTGCTAGGCCTTTCTGGCTCCTGGGTATGACCAGGAGCTCAAAAGGGGGGGCTTTAGGGCCCCACCAAGCAGTGCGCTGAAGCTCCGCCCCTGCTGTGGTTTGTGCTGGTCTGCACGTAGGAGGGAGAGCCTTACCTTCCGCAGTCTCTGAGACTCACCTCCCCCACTCTGTCCATAGACAAAGCTCCTGAGGAGCCTTAAGCCTCTTTCCTGATGCCAGCAAGCAGTCTTGCGAGCAGGCTGTGGCTGCGATGGGAGAAATACCAAGATCAGCTATACAAGGGCAGGGAGGTTGCCGGTCCTAGCATTTCACACTGTGGGCCGGCATAGCTGCTGGCTGAACTCTTAAATCAAAGACTCTCTGATGGGAGTCCTGTCCCTTCCAAACATCTTCAGTTTATTTGCAGATAATCTTTCTTCAACACTAAACAACTGACGTCTTCCTTGGCAATGAACAAAAAAGAACTGCCCATCAGTGGAGTCAGTCAGGGCATATAAGACACACTGTCCACCATGCCACTTCAGAGGAGATTCAGTTGAATTAAGAAGCAGGGAAATAGAGGTGTCGTAAACGTTGAAACTATCTGGCTATCTCTGTTTGGTTATTAACTTTAGTTGAGCAGAACAACAAATATCACCCATCAGATGGGCAAACATTTAATAAGTCTGGCAGTACCAAGTGTGGGAAAAGGTGTGGAAGGCAGCAACTCAACATTGATTGGTTGATAGTAAATTGATATAGCCACTGTGGAAAGCAATTCAGCAATATTTAGTAAGAATAAAAATAAATATTCCCATGACCTAAGACTTTAATTTCTGGATATATAGAAACTCACACAGCACAGGGAGACATGTACTAGGAGAGTAAAGTATTGATTAATAGAGGAAAACTAGTTTAAAGAGAAGGGGGAGTGGCCACTCCCAGTAAGGGAGTCCATAAATAAAATGGTCTGTTTTACAGTGGACTAGTATAACAGTTGACACGAATTAGTTACATCTATATACCAACTGGATGGATCTTAAATGTGCTGCTGAGTGAGAAGTTACTCAGTGATATGTACAGTATACCACTTAGTGCGTCAAGAAAGCCACAATATTACAGGGTTCAGTATAGATATAGATACACTGTCCATAGACTTAAATGAACTGGAAGGAGACAGAGTTTATGAAGGGGTTTGGGTGTCAAAATGCCTGATGGGGCTGGACACAGTGGCTCACGCCTGTGACCCCAGCACTTTGGAAGGCTGATGCAGGAGGATCACTTGAGGCCAGGAGGTTGAGACCAGCCTGGGGAACATAGCAAGATCCCCATCTCTATTTAAGTAAATAAAATAGAAAAAAAAAAAAAGGTTCATGATGGAGGTGGAAAGCGTTGGAGGAGCTTGGGGATGGAGAAAAAACACTATAAAATTATAATTATTGGCTTTTATTTTTAGAAAGAAAATATAGCTGAGCCTTTGTGTGTGTGTGTGTGTGTGTGTGTGTGTGTGTGTGTGTGTGTGTGTTTCTGAAATAGAGTTTCACTCTTGCTCAGGCTGGAGTGCAGTGCTGTGATCTCTGTTCACTGCAACTTCTGCTTCCTGGATTCAAGCAATTGTGCCTCAGCCACCCAAGTAGCTGGGATTACAGGTGCGCACCTGGCTAAATTTTTGTATGTTTAGTAATGACAGGGTTTCGCTATGTTAGCCAGGCTGGTCTTGAACTCCTAGCCTCAAGTGATCTGCCCACCTCAGCCTTCCATACTGTTGGGATTACAGGGGTGAGCCACCACAGCTGGCCATGGTTCAGTGTGAATGGTCAGTTCTGGGTGGTAGAGATGCAGATGTTAAAACTTTTTTTTTCTTTAATTCATAACAAAATGAAGCAAACCTATAAAGGCTGCTGTAGGAAGACCAGTCATACTAACTAGTTCAGTGCTCTTGGTGTGTTGGCACTGCCTTTCCTCCTTTATCCCCCCAACTAGAATGCAGGGCAGCCCTTCCAGTAAATGCTGAGCCAGTGCTTCGTTTTACTGAGGTCATTACCCACCTTAGCGGCACCTGACTTAGGACCCTAAATCAGGGTCCCAGATCCCTTGCTGCTTTTAGAATGCGGATATCATACCCAGAAACACTGCCCTACTTTTAATCCTAGTAAGGAGGCACCATGTCCCAAGATAACTATCACTTCACCCAAACCACCTCCTTCAGGCTGAAACCAGTTCTCTGCATTGAGCAGCTGGGATGGAACCAGGAAATCCTCGGCGTCTGAGGACATTGAGGGTTCTCTGACTTAGGACTTCTTCGCCTGAAGTTGAGTGGTCTTTTGGGGAAGTAGGCCCATTTAGCATCAGTTGCTCTTCCCTATTCCACACTCCAGTTTGAAATAAGACCTTAGGTTCCTGTTGATAAGTCACTTCTAGCCCTGAAGAAATAAAAGAGCAAGATTTTTTTTTCTTTTTAAGCAAGGGAATTTTACTTAAACCTGCAAATAGGCTCATTTTGTTCTGTGTAGCCTGGTAACACCATACTGTTTTCAGCTATGGGGCCTGCTGGGGTTAAAGTGTGGACTTCAGACCCAGGTCTCTTAGCTAAAAGAGATCTTATCCTCTGTATCCTGCATTTATATGTGAATACACTGTTGTCATCACCCTTAACTGTGTATCAAGTTAACAGTGCCTACTCCAGACCATCACCCATGTTGATTACGTTGCTGGCATAGTTTGATTAGGACAAATCTTAGAAATTCCATTTCCATTGTTGAAGAAGAGAGCTAGAGAAGCAGGCTGACCTGAATGCCAGCATATCATGATGCAAACTTTCTAACGGATGCTGGCGTTCTGAAGAGTTGAGGACTGAAAGGCCTTCATGATGGCTTGGAGGTGTAGGTAGCAAACTGACACATCACAGCTAGGAACACAATCTTGGGTACCTACTGGCAATGTTGGAGAGAGAAAGTGAGCATCAAGGGCCATCATTTAACAGTTGATCTATGTGATGAGGTTGGTATCAGAGCATAATTGGTACAAAGAAAAATTGACTTAGGCAGATGCACACTCACGGGCAAGGCTGGTTTATTAGGGCAGAATGATTTGGACCTTTGTGAAAGACAGAATTGGTGGAGTGAAGCGTGAATTTTTCCCAGTGCAACTGAACAACAGTCCTGGCTCTAAGAAATGGAGCATGGGCTCTGAGTGTGGTGCGTGCCTGTAATCTCAGCTACTTGGGATGCTGAGGCTGGAGGATCGTTTGAGGCTGCAGTGAGCTATAATATAATCACACCACTGCACTCCAGCCTGGGTGACAGAGCGAGACCATGTCTCAAAACAAAAGGTTGGGGTGGGGAGCATTGGGTATTTTTAATGATTTTTGTCTCCTGGTTTCTGAAGAATGGCCAAAAAATTGTGTCTTACACAAAAGAAACTAATATAAAGAGCCAGGAGCTGTCTGAGATGAGAAGGGACAGGGTGAAGAGGGCTTCTGGAGCTGAGCTGTGATTGTGCCTGTACCCACCTGTCAGTTCAGAATAAGGCCTCTTAGAGATGGTGTCTCCTTTCTCACAGAGGAGACATGGCTCTGAGGAAGATCTTACTGCAGGGGTTCGGGCTCAAGAGTAAGGCTCCAGCACCTGGGCATGGTGTGTGTTGCTATCATTGGATACGCCACGCTTTCACTGCTGGCTGGAGGTTGGCTCTGCATGTCTGTGCCTCCCTAGGAGGAGGATGCAATAGTGAGTCAGACTGGCATGGGTGGGGCCACATGTCCTGGCAGGCACTGTCCAGGCAGCTGGCATGAGGGAGAGGAGCCTTTCCCAGAAGGAAAGGCTGGGCTGCTTTTCTGGAGCCAGGGGAGAGTCCAGTGGGATAGGCAGCTTGTGCTGGGGAGAAGAGGCTTGTGGAGGATCTTAGAGAAGGCAGGAGAGCTCTGGCCTTCCTGCGAGGAAGGCTTCAGGTCAGAGCCTGAGGAAAGACCTGGGCTTGAGATCTGGAGTCAGGATGAACTTGATGACAAGTAAGCTTTTTTTTGACTGCTAGTGTTTTCATTTGTCATTTTTGTACTTATTAGCAGAAAATGAGAGCTTATAGACATCAGATTTGAGATCATTGAAATAGAATTTGTGTTTGAGGCCAATATAATTTTATCTGCTAATGACATCTCCTGGTCCTGGAGGCAGCTCTTCTGTACCAGAACATTGTCACAAAGCTTTTACTGTAAAGCTTGAGAGCAGGCTAAACAGGGGAGAAACGTTTGCTGGATTTGGGCATGAAACTAACAGGTTTGAGGCATGGAATTATCCTATGGATTTTTATTTTATTTTTTTGCTTTGAGGTTCTGAATGTATTAATGTTGACCTTCTTAAGCCGTTGAAACTGTCCTTCAATACATTCGTGATCTAGGGCCTAGGGCCTAAGACATGGATTTTTTTTTTTTTTTTAAATCACAACACAGTGTACAGAACTTGAGACATAGATCTTTTCTCTGCCATCTTTTAAAAGCAGGTTACTCTTGAAGTGCATAGAGCAGCAGTTGATTAATGGACTTGGTATCTTCACATTTCATTTTTTCTTCCTCCCAGCAATTTTATAGGATGCATGTAAATATTTCCAAAAGAGGTACACATAAATTTTTACTGTAAAAGAATTTTTATTTTTATACCAGTCAATTTGGTAATAAAGAGGATTTTTTTTTTTCTGTAATCCTACCACCAAGATAACATCCTATTAAAATTTCAGTATATATCCTCCCAGTTCTTTTAGGTATGTTTAATTTGGGTTCCCTTCCCTCCTCCCAAAAGGGGAGGGACCAGGTTCTGGTATAAAATATTAGAATGTTAGTAAATCACAGGTTTAAAGAGACATAACAGCTGAATCTCTAGAGCAGCTGCCACCTGGATACCTGGTTATTAAGGTAATTTTTCCATTACCCCAAAGAGGTTTAGTTACACTCGGCTTTTACCTTAATCCTTGTACAGCTCCCCAGGGCAAACCTTATTCAGCTCTGAGCGGTCTTTGCAAGTGAGGCCAAGGAGCCATCCTGAGCCAAAAGGAGAGCATTACGTCACCGGAAGCCCAAGCCCAGAGAACCAAAGGTATGACCTGATATTCCGTGCCCCCACCCAATTCTTTACAAGAAGACCTTGATATCTCAGGTCTAAGAAGAGCCAGCTGATGGTTTTTAAAAAGAGTGGAATTAGTTGCTCCAATCCACTGACTGAGATCTTATTTCGTTCACAATGCAGTCCCAGATTGTAGGCCCATTGGAGGCCACAGCAAGGCCTTTGGGTTCCAGTTGGCCTGATGTGCCATCTGTCCGTAATGTTCTCTTAACAGCCAGACTACCCTAAGCCCAGCTGGGAGCTCTGAAGGTATGCAAGCCCTCCCTCAACCATGAGTGTAGGGAAAGAAAGGGACCAGGGCTGCCCAGACTTTTCTGTCAGTAATTCAGAAGTTCCTCAGATTTAGGGAAGGGGGAGCAGAGGCATAACTTTGATACTGACAAAGAGACATTCAGAGAGACTGAAAGGTCATTTAACAAATGCTGGAATACTTCCACGTACTAAGTGCTTGGAGATACAAAACCATATAGGTCCTGGAAGAGAGGACTGACTTTTTCATTTTGGTACGTAGTAAATATTAGGGGCTTAGGAAATACACATCAAAATGAAGAGTGCACTTGCCATGTTGAATAGTTAGCCAGTATCTTATCCCCATTTTAAAAGTTTCAGAATCTGTGGTTGAGGACTTGTGACCATCAGTTTTCCATAGCTGACAGACTGTTCACTGCTGCCCTCAGAGCTCCTTGGACCTTAACGGGCCTTCTTTGGAGGTGGTAGAGATGGGTTTACATGCATACTCTACTGGAGCCACCCAGAGAGCCCACAAAGTCAGGGAGGGAACAGGCTAAAGGAGTTAGGGTCATATGTGTGGGATGCCTTGATTTGAAACTTTGAGATGGAGGAGGAGGTGGGGGAGGGCTAAAGGGGTTTGTTTGTTCCTGAACCTTGCTTGGCTGAAGCATTTAGGCTCAAGCCGTTTCAGAAAGAGTAGCCCTTGGTCTGAGAACTCAAGGAAACAGATTTCTGATAAGAAATGTAGCAATGTAGTTCACATCCTTACCTGATAGTTCTTCATACACTGCCTGGAAGCTTCTCCTGAGTCTTTGTCTCTAATCAGCTGACTAACAGGCTGAGTGAGTTTAGTTCTAAGTCACACTAATGAAGAAGGCAAAGGTCGGGGCCATTGTCGGGGTTGTGACCTGGACTAGTTAATTACCTGCAACCTGTAGTCTGTGTTACAAAGTGGTGGAACTGGTAGTCTGTGTTACAGAGTGGTGGTATACTTGTTAGGCTTAGAAAGGAAATCAGGATGTGCATCAAAAATCATGTGGGGAAAAGATTTGACCAGCAGCTTTAATTTCTCTATGTTGCAACTATCCTGTGAATGTAGTTGTGATCATTTTAGAACTATACCAGTGCCCTTATATTATCCTTGCTTGTGTGCAAATTGCTTTGCATATCCTAAGATCCTTCTGGGCAAAGGTAGGTGTGGTTTTAGGTTTAGACTCCTGGGATGGAAGCTTTTGCATTCCGGAAAATAACTGGGTTTGAGTGAGGATTGTAAAGAGGCAATGTTGGTGCCCTATGACAAAGCAGAGATTTGTAGCTTTGTGACAGCTTGACGTACAGACATCTAGGCTTATCAAGGCACTTCGCTAGGAGTCATTTGTATCACTGGAAGATTGGTTACAACTTGCTTTATTGGTAA
Source organism: Plecturocebus donacophilus (assembly GCA_004027715.1). Lineage (NCBI taxonomy): Eukaryota > Metazoa > Chordata > Mammalia > Primates > Pitheciidae > Plecturocebus > Plecturocebus donacophilus. Next base: position 69,026 of record PVKP010008817.1, read on the forward strand.
CTCCTTCAGTGCATGTTAAATGACGTTATATTAGATAGGTTTGGTGGGAAAGCTGTCCAGGTAGATGTCAGCCCAGTGTAAGACAGACCTGCTGACTGTGGGTGCTTGGGGACTGTGCAGTAGGTGGGAGGGTTTAACTTGTCAGTAAGGGCCTTTCCATTGTTCACCACCTTGTGACCCCTTTGTCCAACATGAGGAACAACCACATAAGCACAGCATGTCTGGCTTCCTGTGGCTTGTGCACAAAGCGTGCTTATTGAGTTAATGTGTAAGCGGGAGACAGCTTCCTGTGCCAAGTGGTACATTAACCCCTTCTCAGTCTTACCACTCTCTTTCAATGTCCTTGGACCCAGGGCCTCAGCAGCCATGTCGAAGCCCCATAGTGAAGCCGGGACTGCCTTCATTCAGACCCAGCAGCTACATGCAGCCATGGCTGACACATTCCTGGAGCACATGTGCCGCCTGGACATTGACTCACCACCCATCACAGCCCGGAACACTGGCATCATCTGTACCATTGGTGAGTGGGTATGCCGCTTCCCCTAAAAAAGGGCTTCATGGGCAGTTACCCTTTCTCTCCTGAAAAAACTAACTAAATGTCCTAACAAACCCAGGTGCTACATGGGATCTACACAGATTCTAATGAGAGAACTCAGGTCATAGGAAGTTGCAATAAAGAATTAGTATGTGCACAGGATGGTGAATATAAATAGAGTATTAGACATTTCAAAATTGCTAAGATGGCCAGGCGTGGTGGCTCCTAGCACTTTGGGAGGCCAAGCTGGAAAGATTGCCTGAGGCCAGAAATTTGAGGCCAGCCTGAGCAACTTAGACCTGTCTCTCCAAAAAAGTAAAACAACACACACACACACACACACACACACACACAAAACAAATTAGCTGGGCATGGTGGCATGCACCTATAGTCCTAGCTATATGGGACACTAAAACAAAGATGACTTGAGTCCAGGAGATTGAAGTTACAGTGAGGCATGATCACACCACCGCACTCCAGTCTGGGCAACAGAGCGAGATCCTGTCTGAAGAAAAAAAAATTGGAGAGAGATCCAAGATGGCCGATCACTAGCAGCTCAGAATTGCAGCTCCCAGTAAAAGCGCAGAGAGCCAGTGGACGCCACACTTACCGATAAATTTTTGCTGCCCACGGACCAGGACATTCCCAGCGGAGGAGCCCCACGGGTCGCTAGCATGACCCTTTCGGCTGGCGCGGCTTTTTTGCCGGCGTCTCGGCTCGGCCGCTCTTGGTGCGGAGTAAACGGGACTGAGTCTCCTTTGGATGATGTTTGGCGCTCTGGGAAGTCAGAGCAGTCCATCCAGCTGATTGAAAAAGGGACTGAGAAGCCAGACCAGAGACCCCCGGGCAGAAAAGCACCACGAATTTCAACGCTGCTGTCTTAGCTAGCGTTGCGAGTTGCACTGTGAAAATTACATAGATTCCGGAGCTGGGAATTGACAAGCTGGACGTCCACTCAGAGACCTAATTTGAAAGTGGATAATTACAAAGACGACAGATGGATAAAGCCATAAAGATGCCAAGAAGCCACCGTAAAAAAGCTGAGAACACTCAAAATCAGAAAGCCTCTCCTTCTACAGAGGACGCTAGTTCCTCATCAGTAACAGAGCAAGGCTTGATGGAAAACGAGTGTGAAGAATCATCAGAATTAGGCTTCAGAAGGTGGATAATAAGAAACCTCTGTGAGCTAAAAGAATATGTTCTAAACCAATGTAAAGAAACTAATAACTTTGAAAAAAGGTTTGACGAAATGCTAACGAGAATGGACAATTTAGAGAAGAACATAAACGAATTAATGGAGCTGAAAAACACAATACAAGAAATCCGTGAAGTATGCACAAGTTTTAACTGTCGAATTGATCAAGTGGAAGAAAGGATATTAGAGGTCGAAGACCAACTTAATGAAATGAAACGAGAAGATAAGATCAGAGAGAAAAGGGTAAAAAGGAATGAGCAAAATCTCCAAGAAATATGGGACTATGTGAAGAGACCTAATTTACGCTTAATAGGTATACCTGAAAGTGACGAAGAGAATGAATCCAA
>PVKP010008818.1:0-70923 GCA_004027715.1 Plecturocebus donacophilus
GCGAAGGGGATCCCCGTGCGCCCCAAGCACCACCCGCGCCTACGGTGTGAGGTGAAAGCCCACGTCCCGCGCGTGAAGCTTGTAAAGCACCTGCCCAGGGAGACATTTTGGAAGTCGTCAGGGCCCCTCTTCTGTCCCCTCCCGGACCCGGGTTCTGCACAAATCCCTGAGGGTTAGCGGGTGAGGCGGCCACCGCAGCGGCCGCCAACGAGCAGCAAAGAAGGAGGCCACTGCCATTCTCCCGACCCTCTGGTGCTGCAGGAGGCCTTGAGAGCTGCAAGTCGCCTCGAGCGGGCCCCGGTGTTGCCCAGGTGTTTGGTGGTGAAGCGGGGACGTGGGCGGCGGGCGTCGACCCCGGGGACCCCTCACCCGCTCGCGCTCCTTGGCGTTGGCCACGCGCCGCCGCTCCAGCACCAACTGGAGGTCTTCGTTGGAAGAGTAACCGCCCGAGGGCAGCCGTTTGAGCCTGCAGATGGCGGCCAGCTGGGGCAGCGGCCCGAACTCCTCCCGCAACACGTCCTCCAGCACCTCCGCCTGCGGGACGCCCAGGAGCGCGGGCGTCGCGGCGCGGAGATCCAGGGTGCAGGGCGCGGGGTCCATGGCGCGGCCGAGGCTACAGAGGCCGGGCTTTCATCTGCGCACCTGGGCCCGCACGAGGCCCGGGCGGGGGCGGGGGCTGGACCACCTGCGCCCATTCTCGGGCCGTTTATTCCAATCCCCGCCCGCTCTTTGGAGGCTGCGTCCAGGCGTCGCGTTGAACCAGCCGCACAGCTGCGAATCAGGAGCGCTGGCACACTGGAACCGCCCGGGGAGTGGTGGTGGTGGTGTTTTTCCTGATCCACATGTCAGGGTTCCAGGCCCCCAAATTCCCGTTTCATCAGTCTGGGTTGGGGCCTGAGCTTCTGAATCTGTGTATACAGATGGATATCCACAAAACTTTTTTAAAATTTCGTTTTGAAAAGTTGCAGGGAAAATGGCAAGAAGAGTTGCAAAGAGCTCCTGTGTCCCCTTCGGCAGGCTACTTACTAACTTTTCACGTTTGCTCCATCACCCTCTTTCTCACTGTGAATATTCTTTTTTATTATTCTTTTTCCATTCTATTTGAACCTTTTTTTTTTTTTTTTGCGGGCGGGGGGATACATCGTTTTATTCATTTTTCCCTTTTCCCACACAGACCTTTATTGTCAACACAGCCAAACACAGTTGTTACTTCAGAAAATGAGCTGGAAAATAGCCATCCCAACAGCAGAGTACAATTTAATACTTTAGAAATTCTATAACTAGCTACAGCTTCTGTTTTGATTAGATTACTCATGAGTTTGTTTCGCTGGAGGTTATCAATATAACTGGAACATTCTGCTCTTGAAACTGGAAATCAGACATGTTTCTGGAAGCCCTCTGTAAAATCCTTCCAAGCATAGAAATACATGTGTTTGTTTGTTTGTTATGTGGGTAAATTGTGTGTCCCAAGGTTTGGTGTACAAACGATCCCGTCGCCTATGTAGTGAGCATAGTACGCAACAGGTACCCTTCCAACCCCTGCCCGCCTCTTACCTCCCACTCAAGCAGACCCCAGTGTCTGTTCCCATCTTTGTGTCCCTGTGTATTCAATGTTTAGCTCCCACTTATAAAGTGAGAACATGCAATGTTTGGTTTCCTATTCCTGTGTTACTTCCCTTATGATAATGGCCTCTAACTGCATACACTGATCCATTTTTTTTTTAAGTTTTAAAGTTGCAGACATGCTGTCCCATCACCTCTAAATACTCCAGTGTGTATTCCCCCTAAAGAAGGCCACTCTGCCACACAACCACAACACAATCACTCAAACTAGAAAGTAAGCATTGATACTGTGCCACTGTCCAATCTACGGACCTGTTCAAGTACCACCAACTGTCTCAACAATGTCTTTTTCCTTTCTCATTGGAATCCAATGCAGGAGTACAAATTTTATTTAGTTGTCACATTTCTACTCTCCTTCATTCTGGACCATTTCCTCCATCTTGTCCTGTCTTCATGCCCTTGACAGTTTAAAAGAGTAAGAGACTTTCATTCTGTAAGATGTCCCTTGCCCTGGGTCTGTCCACTGTCTGCTCATGTCCAGACCCCACCCATGGGGGGGCTCATGGAGGGGCTCCATAGAAATGACACTGGGCTCTTCTCAGTGCATCACATCAGGAAGTACAGGAGGTGGATCCGCCCCACCACTGGTGATGTTCATCTTAATCACCTGGTCAAGGTGGTAGTGTCAGGGTTTTTCACCATAAATTAATATTTTGTGAGGAGATACTCCTTCTCATTCATTGTTGACTCCTGCCTGAATGAACCACCACCCTGATTATAGACAAATGATGGGCATTCTACTGTGAAGAAAAGCTTTCTCTTCTTTCCATTTATTTATTTATTTTGTATTTACGTCGGCCTGGGCTCATGAATTTCTGTTTTGTTCACAGGACGTAATTTATTCACATCATTATTTTAATGCTCAAATTGTCCCAGATCTGGCCGATGAGAGCCCCTCCAAGTTGCTCCTCTGTCCTTTTCATATGACCCCCTCATTCTTTGTGCCCTTTCTTACTTGTACAGGAAGGCTTTTCTTGAATTTTCCCAACCCCAGCCCCAGTCCAGGGATCAGTCTACTCTTCTTTTAGTGGAAGTTAGGATTTAGAAACCAAGATCTACATGCTTGGTTGCTCATTCCTTTTGGGATGTCATTGCTTCTAAGCCCTTTTCGCAGCTATGACATAGGTTTTTTGAGCATGGCCTGGGAATGGGGAAGTATGACCTGCACATCACATCCTCTACATTGCTTATTTCACAATAAGCGTGGGTCACTTCTGTAATTTAAAATACATTTTTAAGTGGGAAAATACTTTGCTCTAAGTTCATTTGGTGTTGTCTGCTGGCAGGCAGATGGAAGGTAACAGGGGCCAAATGTGGGGGAACAAAGCTTACAATAGAGAGAGCTTACCCATTTACTTAACTTTCCTTGAAAGCATCATAAAGGACATCATTGATATTATCCTATTTTATTGCCTAACCCTGCAGTGAACAAGGTGGTGTACATTAGGAACCCAGTGTGAGCACACCAAATTTGATTCCTTCATACTTGTGTTCTTTTATAAACTCCAACTCTTAACTCTCTGGCCTCTGGTCTGTTAGATTCATACATTATGTCATTGTTCTGAGGGAAAGTAATCACGTGAACTGATTTAAGCTAAAGTGTTACACCTGAGAGCGGCTTAATGCTGATACCTTGCCATACACCCAATTATACAGTGGCCTAATGAACAAAAAGTTTCTCTATTCTCTAACAGTGTGAAAGGTGTAGGTCAGCTCTGCTCCTCATGGTCACTTAGGGACTTAGGTTCCTTCCAAATAATTGTTCTCCATCCCCTAGGGCCAACTCCTTTATGGCATTATCACTGGCATGGCTGAGGCTGGGTCACCACCAGTCTGGGTTCCAGACAAGGCAGGAGGAGAAGGGCATGGAAGAGAGCTTAAGGCCTGACCAGAGGTGGCACATAGGATTCAACTCACTTTCCATTAGCAGGAATTTACACATGGCTACACACGATGCAAGAAAGGATGGGGAGTGTAGTCTGATGGGGCAGTCTTGTGCCTGGCTACAATTCTGTTCAATGGGGAGAACACTTCTGGTTGACAATAGGAGTCTCTGTCCCAGGGCCCCTCCTCTGTGCTCCAGTAGTGCCTATAAAGCCCCTGTGAGATCACTTATTTTGGCTCCTTGAAAGAGAATCATTGGCTATGGTATCTCCAGGACCTACGGAGTACTGGCTTGGCACACAATAGACATCCAATAAACATTTGTCGAATGAGTGAGAAAGCAAATGAATGAATGATGCTTGCAATGAAATAAAAAAGCTACTTTGGCATGAGTAAAACAAGAACCTACTTATTCAGGTAAAACTTTCATGTTTTGCCACAACTATTTGACTCTATAATATATATTCATGAATAAATAAATAGATGAATGAAAAAGCTTACCGAAGATTCCGTAGAAAGTAGGAAGATCTCAGCTGGGCGCAATGGTTCATGCCTGTAATCAGCACTTTGGGAAGCTGAGGTGGGCAGATCACCTGAGGTCAGGAGTTTGAGACCAGCCTGACCAACATGGAGAAACCCCATTTTTACTAAAAATACAAAATTAGCCGGGCATGGTGGCACATGCCTGTAATCCCAGCTACTGGAGAGGCTGAGGCAGGAGAATTGCTTGAACCCAGGAGGTAGAGGTTGCGGTGAGCCGAGATCACACAACTGCACTCCAGCCTGGGCCACAAGAGCAAAACTCTGTCTCAAAAAAAAAAAAAAAAGAAGAAGAGGAAAAAAAGGAAGTAGGAAGATCTCTCTGCCATGGAAAATTGGAAGATAAGTATCCCCTTAGATGATGGTGATATACACAGTTCTGGCTCAGTTGCATTCATCCTTCACTGCTCTATGGGTCTAGTAGGGAGTTTTCCTTTCCAGACTGACTAAAGTATGTGAACATCTTTAGGTCCCAGAATGCATTGCTCTCCTTGTGTTTGCTATTTCTGCTTATTGCTCTTTATTTGTGGAACCAGATCTCTTGGGATGCAACTGATGACATCCTCTCTTTACTGCTTTTTTGTTTTCTGAGTCCTAATACCTTGTAGTCCAGTACAATGCCAGCTGGATGGAGTCCACCCTTGGAGTAAGGATGAGGACAGATAGCTATCTCAAAACCCAATGCCCTTGAAGAAAGGGAATCCCTTTCTAGTTTGCTGGTTGATACAGATGTGAGGTCTCTGAGTCAACGATGCAAAAAGCAGGGTAAGGCTAAAGGACCTTTTACCAATTTCTTATCCAGCAGAATTCTGTTTCAAAAAGCAAGACACGTGCTTGCTTCAAATCACGCTTCAGACTTCAGCTCCATGACTATTACAGGTAGTCAGTAAAATGTCTCTGGCAATTGAGTTACTACCTGTCTTGGTCTCTGCTGCTGCTGTCAGTTTTGCCTTTTTCTGTGTGTTATTAGGTATTTTAGAGGGAAATGAGAAGGCTGTTGGTCAAACGCCATTTTAAAGAGAAAGTGCCCCTAATACTGGCTTTAAATAACAGACTTTTTTTTTTCATTTAAAATTAAGAAAGCTATTTTTTCACTTAGGTAGAGCTAGAAGGCATGCATAAGAAGGAACTCTTCACCTTTGCCTGATGACATAAGGCTGAGTGACATGATGACATACGGCTGGCTGAGATGATGACTTAAGGCTGGCACATGTTGAGTGCTAACAAATGTCACCATTATTGTCACTTCTCTTGCTAGATAAGCTGTTTCCCTCCATGCCTGTGGGCAGCTAAGAAAAGGTCAAGACTGCTCTCTCTACCTGGGGACAAATAACCAACACTTCTCCTGAATCTTGCCCTGAAAGCGGAGGGCAGGGACAGGAAGGAAAGGGGGAACCTTAGCAGTGATCAGGACTCACTCTCTGGGCAGAGGCTTCGAGCAGAAGGCCAGGAAAGCAGAATCTCTGTTTGGAACCCTGGATTTGAAGAATTTGAATTTTTCTGACTTTGGGTCGAGGGGGAAGGGCATTTTTGTTTGTTTTTCCCTTAGGCTTTCACAATTCTACCCTGTTTTACTTGTGCAAAGGGGCCTTTGAATGATATTCCTAAAGCCAGGAAGAGGTAATCATGTTGAACAGACTGAAAAAACCCCAGGATTTCAGGGCCTTTTTTTTTTTTTTAAAGTAGTACCTCTTTAACAAACCATTCCTTCCCCTCAGGAACTCCCACCCCAGGTGCCTCCTCACCCCACCCCACCCTGTCCAGAAGGGATTGATAGAGGGAAGGTAAGTGGGGTGTCATTCCTGAGCTGTCCCCTTAGAGGTCTCTGTAGGGAGCCTGCCTTGCAGCAGCAAAGGCCTCAGGCCATTCCCCACAGCAAGGCTCTGTGTAGGCTCCAAAGCTCTTTTAGCTATTCCAAGCAGATGGCAGAGATTCCACTAAGGATCCTGATGCTTACACAACATCGGAGGGCTGGAGAAGCAGGAGGAGCTCTGAGTTTGAGAACACACCGCTGCCACTGCCATTCAACCCCACAAATGAGGGAAAGGGGCCTGGGACATGGTGGTGGAGAAATACCCAGCCCCCTCTCCTTGCTTTCCACAGAAAATAGACAAAAGGACAGGAAGGTGAGTTCTGCCTGACTTCCACCCTCTCCATGTCCTACAGTGGTTCCTAATTAAATCATCTTAATTGGCATTCAGAACCCTGGGTCCAAATTCCGAAAAACGAAACTTCTGCAGTGCCAAAAGGCACGAGGTGGAGGCAGCCAATCCACATTATCTTCCCCTACGAGACACAGAGAAATTGCCCTCACTCCATCTCCAGCTGGTCCACCTTGTCAGTCTTTCCCCGTTAGTTACCCTGGGCCCAGCTGAGAGGAACTCTCCCTTCCTGGGTCCGACTTCCTGGGCACTCAGCAACCCTCATCACAGTTCCCACACTGTGGCTCACACATGCTCCCTTTCTCCCCTTAGCTCAGGCAAGACATGAAAGAACTGCTAAATAGCAGCTTTAGTAAAGGAAGACCAAGAATGTATTTTTTAAAAGGATCAAAGACTGTAGTCAAGTCTATGTTGCCCAGAATTCCCATCCAAATCGATTTGGCAATTTCCTGTTGTTCATATCCACATAAATTCACATTATCATGATGACATATTATTTTTGACACAGTATTATTATTTCATCCCACCATATCCTGGGCATTAGACTTTCCTTCCATTGTACAGAAGGAAAATCGATAGAATTTAATGACTGGCTCACGCTGCTAGTCAGTAACAGAGCCAAGTCTAAAACTCAGCTTTGTCACATTCACTGCAGCTCTCTTTCCTCCAAGTCTGAGTGGCCTCCAACCCAAGATCACTCAGTGCAGCCTCACATTTCCAGCCACCCGGGTCCTGGCACACAGGCCCTGCCCGCTTGCTATGTGGAATATTTCACTTCCCTTGGGGACCTTCTCTTCCTCCACCCCCCACCAAACATGAGCTGGGATTAGTGTCTTGGCTACACTACTGGCAGGGTTAAAAGAGGGTCAGAAGTGCCTCTCAGAGAAAGGACAGAGAACAGAAAAAAGGAACAGACACAGAGACTCTGCCTTTGGGCTTTGACTCCAGGACACTGGCCAAAGACCTTCTCTTCCCAGAACCCCTCAGCTCAGGAGCTTTTCGTTGGTGCTGCTGTGCTTCAGAACCTTGAGGAGACATAGAGACCTGCAGCCTTGTGAAGGGTTCTCAGAAGCTTAGAGCCATGTGAGCTGCAGTGGCCTTGCAGAAGAACTGAGACAATGAAGCAGAGAGTGCTTCATTGGGGGCTACAGGCAGAGGGCCATGGCTGTCAAGGGGGAGCTTCTGCAACAGGGTGTTTTTATGACCTTCCGGCAAGTCATCTGTATTAGTCCATTTTCATACTGCTGATAAACATGTAACTGAGACTGGGAAGGAAAAGAGGTTTAATTGGACTTAAAATTCCACAAGGTTGAGGAGGCCTCATAATCACGGTGGAAGACCAAAGGCACTTCTTACATGGCAGTGGCAAGAGAAATGAGGAAATGCAAAAGCGGAAACCCCTGATAAGCCCATCAGATCTCATGAGACTTATTCACTACCACAAGAACAGTATGGAAACTGCCCTCATGATTCAAATTATCTCCCACCGAGTCCCTTCCACAACAAATGAGAATAATGGGAGTACAATTCATGATGAGATTTGTGTGGGGACACAGATAAACCATATCATTCCACCCCTGCCTCCTCCAAATCTCATGTCCTCACATTTCAAAACCAATCATGCCTTCCCAACAGTCCCCCAAAGTCTCAATTCATTTCAGCATTAACCCAAAAGTCCACAGTTCAAAGTCTCATTTGAGACAAGGCAAGTCTCTTCCACCTATGAGCCTGTAAAATCAAAAGCAAGCTAGTTACTTCCTAGATACAATGGGGGTACAGGTATTCAGTAAATACAGCCATTCCAATTTGGAGAAATTGGCCAAAACAAGGGGGTTATAGGGCACATGCTAGTCCAAAACCCAACAGGGCAGTCAAATTTTAAAGCTCCAAAATGATCTCCTTTGACTCCAGTTCTCACATCTAGATCATGCTGATGCAAGAAGTGGGTTCCTATAATTTTGGGCAGCTCCACCCCATGGCTTTGTGGGGTACAGCCTCCCTCCTGGCTGCTTTCATGAGCTGGCATCGAGTATCTGTGGCTTTTCCAGGCACGAAGTGCAAGGTATAGGTGGATCTGATATTCTGGGGTCTGGAGAATGGTGGCCCTTTCTCTGGTGTCTGGAGGATGGTGGTACCCCAGTAGGGACTCTGTGTGGGGTCTCCAACCCCACATTTCCCCTCTGCACTGCCCCAGGAGATGTTCTCCATGAGGGCTCCACCTCTGCAGCAAACTGCTGCCTGGACATCCAGGAGTTTCCATACATATTCTGAAATCTAGGCAGAGGTTCCCAAACCTCCAGTTCTTGACTTCTGTGCACCTGCAGGCTCAACTCCACGTGAAAAATGCCAAGGCTTGGGACTTGTACCCTCCGAAGCTGTTGCCCAAGCTGCATGTTGGCCCCTTTCAGCTATGACTGGAACAGCTGGGATGCAGGGGACAAAGTCCCTAGGCTGCACACAGCACGGGTACCCTGGGCCCTGCCCACAAAACCATTTTTATTTCCTAGACCTCTGAGTCTGTAATGGGAGAGGCTGCTACAATGGTCTATGACATGCCCTAGAGACATTTTCCCCATTGTCTTGGGGATTAACATTTGACTCCTCATTACTTATGCAAATATCTGCAGCTGGCTTGAATTTCCCTGTATGGTGGCAATTGTCTGTCACAGCCTGCTAGTGCCACCAAAGCAACCCAAGGTCACAGAGAGTGGCAGCTGTACAGAGTTCCTACAGTGGAGGCAGGGCAGGCAGGCCCTCCAAGGAGACAAGCCAGCCACTTCTCCACAGGTTAATCAACAACTGCACTCTGTCTCCCCAGACAGTTCTGGTCAGTCTATGTAGATTTTCTTTTCTATTGCATTGTCAGGCTGCAAATTTTCCTAACTTTTATGCTCTGCTTTCCTTTCAAAACTGAATGGCTTTAACAGCACCAAAGTCACCTCTTAAATGCTTTGCCACTTAGAAATGTATTCCACCAGATACCCTAAATTATCTCTCTCAAGTTCAAAGTTCCACAAATCTCTAGGGCAAGGGCAAAATAACACTAGTCTCTTTGCTAAAACATAACAAGAGTCACCTTTGCTCCAGTTCCCAAGAAGTTCCTCATCTCATCTGAGACCATCTTAACCTGGATTTTATTGTCCATATTATTGTCAGTATTTTTGTTAAAGCCATTCAACAAGTCTCTAGGAAGCTGGAAACTTTCCCTAATTTTCCTGTCTTCTTCTGAGCCCTCAAAGCTGCTCCAACCTCTGCCTGTTGGCCAGTTCCAAAGTTGTTTCCAAATTTTCAAGTATCTTTTCAGCAACACTCCCCTCCTGGTACCTATTTACTGTATTAGTCCATTTTCATGATGCTGATAAAGACGTACCCAAGGCTGGGAAGAAAAAGAGGTTTAATTGAATTTACAGTTTCACATGGCTAGGGAGGCCTCAGAATCATGGCGGGAGATGAAAGACACTTCTTTTTGGTGGTGGCGAGAGAAAATGAGGAGATGCAAAAGTGGAAACTTCTGATAAAACCATCAGATCTCATGAGACTCGTTCACTACCAAGAGAACAATATGATTTGAATTATCTCCCACCAGGTCCCCCCCACAACAGGTGGGGATTATGGGAATACAATTCAAGATGAGATTTGTGTGGGGACACAGAGCCAAACCACATCATCATCTAAACTCTCTGGGCTTCATCACCCCATCTGTAAAGTGAGAGTTCTAATAGAGCCTTCCTCAGAGGTGAAGTGAGGAGTCAAATAGGCCATCAGCAAAACAATCACCACTAATGCTTGTGCGGTGAGGTCCATGTCCCATGCACTATCCTAAACTCATCCTATGCATTGACTTTCCTAATTCTCACAGCACCCCCACGAAGGAGGTACTGTAGTTACTTCCATTTCACAGAAGAGGAAACTGAAACACGAAAGTCAATGAGCCAGCTTTCCCAGCTAGAAAGGGGTGAAAATGGGATTGGACCCAGACTGTTTGGCCACAGAGCCTGAGTCTAGAACCACTAAGTTCTCCTGCCTCCTGTAACCCTCACCATGTTGTTAGTGAATGGTAGTATGATTTACGAACCAGATAGAAAGTCCAGAAATGTAGTTATTGTACAGACAAATCCTAAGTGACCCAGGCTAAGGGGTGGTCTGAGCACCAGTGCAGAAGCTACAATCAGAGCTGGTTGAGGATACACCAAGGTGCTTGGCTCAATTCCAGTGACCCCATGACAGAAATGTGATAAAAGGCTCATTGGAGTCACCCTTGAAAAAGGACCTGGGATCCCACCCCTGGGACCTATATGACAGAGAATAGAAATTGCTTGTCAGGTCTAAGAAGGCAAAGTTTCAACAAAAGCAGGGCTTTGGGAATATTCAAGAGGCAATGGGGTGCAGCTGCTTTGGGGAGGCAGGATTGCACTATGAACAGCCTGCTGCTTGGGGCCCTGTCCTGCAGGAAGAAGCCAGATGGCATGGACCCTCTGGCTATCCCAAAGCACATGAATCCTCACACCTCCCAAGAGCAGCCAAGGCATCCTTACTCTTTCATGATTCTCACTGGGGCTTGGGCCTCTCATTGGGGCTGGGGGTCCTTGGGGTTGGTTGCCTAAGCTGCAGCATAAATCGTTGGCTGGCAAGGTGAATGATTTGTAACTGGTTCTTATAAGTGAGAGCAATACACAAAAGAGAGGGTCCTTCTGAGAGGCATGGTGGAAATGCACAGGAAAGGTTGGAACCAAGCCCAAAGTCAGGGCAGTGAATGCTGTATGTATCTAGTGCATGAAAAGAGCTGGGCATTTGTTGATAGACACTCAAAATTGCTCACTAAGCATGTGTAGATGTTCCTCTAAACCAGTGACATCCCTCATCCTCAAAATGCTGTTACGTCTTCCCCCAGAATGTGAGAAACTGCTCCCTACCCCTGGAAAACTAGGTCTGAGAGTCATTTCGTGACAGCTGTAATCTCTATGGCTTCTCCTTCTTATGCTAGAGTCAGGCTGTCTCCTAAATCACAATGAATGGGACCCCAGCCTCCATGGAGAGCCTCACGTTCAGAAAGATTAAAAATCTCTGAGAGAGAAGGCTGCGGGCACCTGAGTGTCAACAGCATACTCCATATGGTGGCAGTTGTCTGTCACAACCTGTTAGCGCCACCAAAGCAACCCAAGGTCACAGAGAGTGGCAGCTGTACAGAGTTCTTACAGTGGAGGCAGAGTGGGCAGGGCCTCCAGGGAGACAAGCTGGCCACTTCCCCACAGGTCAACTGACAACTGCACTGTCTCCCCAGACGGTTCAGTCAGTCTATGGAGAACTTCATTCCTCTGCCTCTCTCTTGAGGAAACTGCAGCTTTCAGAACCTCCCCTGAAGGAGAGAAGGGGCCAGCAGGGACATGAGAATTGACCCTGGGGAGTTGGCAGGAGGGAGTCCTTCCTGTTTACCTGCCCCAGTCCAGCCATTCTTTGTTACCTTTAGGCTGCAGAGCGAGGTTGGCTGTATTAATGATGAACAGCACCTTGCTACTCCACACCATCACCTCTCCACAGGACTCCTTCCCAGGGTGTGAGAAGGGGCTGAATGTGCTAACTTCCCCTGGTCTCTACTAGAATGCTAGTCTCTTAAGGGCTGGGATTTTTATCTGTTTGGGTCACTATTGAAGCCCTAAATCTAGAAGAGTGCTTGGTACATAGTAGAGATGCAATGAACATTCCTTGAAGAATAATTATTGATATAAAGTAAAATTCCTGAAGTAGATTTCATAGTTAATGGATCTTGGTGGCTGGGCCTGTAATCCCAGCACTTTGGGAGGCTGAGGCAGGCAGATCACTTGAGGTCAGGAGTTCGAGACCAGCCTAGCCAACATGGTGAAACTTTGTCTCTACTAAAAATACAAAAATTAACCAGGCATGGTGATGCATGCCTGTAATTCCAGCTACCTGGGAGGCTGAGGCAGAAGAATCACTTGAGCTCAGGAGGTGGAGGTTGCAGTGAGCCAAGATCATACCACTGCATTCCAGCCTGGGCAACAGAACAAGACTCCATCTCAGAAAAAAAAAAAAAGTTCATGTATCTTGGGCCAGGTACAGTGACTCAGGCCTGTAATCCCAGCACTTTGGGAGGCCAAGGCAAGAGGATTGCTTGAGCCCAGGAGTTCGAGACCAGCCTGGGCAACATGGCGAGACCTCGTCTCTACAAAAATTAAATAAAATTAGCCAGGTGTGGTGGCATGTGCCTGTGGTCCCAGCAACTTGGGAGGCTGAGATGGGAGGATCACCTAGCCTGAGAGGTCAAGGCTGCAGTAAGTCAAGATCTTGCCACTGCACTCCAGCCTGGTTGACAGAGCAAGACCCAGTCTCAAAAAAGAGTGGGAGTGGCAGGGGAATTAGTTATGAATCTTTAGACATTAAACAAACTAACTGAAATATATATATAAAGGCTCTTAGAAATAAAAGGAAAATATGACAAAATGATAAACGCAGTAAGAGAGTTTTTAAAAATCCTCTCAGAGAAATTGATAGATTGAGTAGACAAAACATAAGTGAGAATGTAAAATGTTTGCATAATGAAAATTATAAGCTTAATCTAATAAATACATCTATGGAATATTTATAAAGAGAATCTCAAGAAATTCCAAAAAAGTAGGCCACATTATTTAATACTGCCTCCTGATGACACAAAGCTAGGAAAACCCTAAAACGAGAATAGGAAAACATACAAAGAAAAGAAAATATACATACAAGCATTTTATGTATAGTTGACCCATGAGCAACATAAGTATGAACAGCATGGCCCACTTACATGTGGATTTTTTTCAATAAATATTTTGAAAAACTTTTTGGAGATTTGCCACAATTTACAAAAACTTGCAGATGAACTATGTAGCCTATAATTTTTTTTTTCTTTTGAGACAGAGTCTCACTCTGTTGCCCAGGCTGGAGTGTGCAGTGGTGTGATCTTGGCCCACTGCAGCCTCTGCCCTTCCGGGTTCAAGTAATTCTCGTGCCTCAACCTCTCAAGTAGCTGGGATTATGGGCATGCACCACCACCCTGGCTAATTTTTTTTTTATTATTTTTAGTAGAGACGAGGTTTTGCCATATTGGTCAGGCTGGTTTCAAACTCCTGACCTCAAGTGATCTGCCCGCCTCAGCCTCCCAAAGTGCTAGGATTACAGAAGTGAGCCACTAAGCCTGGTTGCCTAGAAATATTTTTTATTTTACTTTTTATTTTATTTTTTGAGACAAAATCTCACTCTGTCACCCAGGCTGGAGTGCAGTGGCATAATCTTGGCTCACTGCAACTTCCGCCTCTCAGGTTCAAGTGATTTTCCTGCCTCTGCCTCCCAAGTAGCTAGGACTACAGGCACCTGCCACCAAGCCTGGCTAATTTTTGGTTTTTTAGTAGAGATGGGGTTTCACTTGTTGGCCAGGCTGGTCTCGAACTCCTGCCTGCCTGGGACTCCCAAAGTACTGAGATTACAGGCATGAGCCACCATGCATAGCAGGAGTATATTTTTTTTAAATAAGAAAAAA
This sequence comes from Plecturocebus donacophilus, assembly GCA_004027715.1. Lineage (NCBI taxonomy): Eukaryota > Metazoa > Chordata > Mammalia > Primates > Pitheciidae > Plecturocebus > Plecturocebus donacophilus. The sequence goes on from PVKP010008818.1 coordinate 13,732, forward strand.
TCAGGTCTGTCATGAATGCATAAAATATAGGTAGATACTAAATCTATTTCATCATTTACTAACATAAAATATATACAAATCTATTATAAGAAATTAACATTTATCAAAATGTAGGCACACAAACACTTACAGACCATACATGGGGCCATTTGCAGTTAAGAGAAATGTAAACAAACTTAAAGATGCAATATTAAATTAAAACTGCATAAAATTAGCTGTGGTACATACTGTAATATTGTAATAATTTTGTAGCCACCTCCTGTTGCTACCACAGTGAGCTCAAGTGTTTAAGTATCCACTTTAAACACTATGTGATGCTAATCATCTCCCATGAGCAGTTCCTCACTCCAGTAAATTGTGTATGGCAGTAAAAACTGATTTAGTTCTCATGTATTTTTCATTTTCAGTGCAATATTGTAAACCTTGAATAACATCATGGGATCCATAAGAGGTGGCATTAGTAAATCTGGAAGTACTCCCCAAAAGCAGAGAAAAGTCATGACATTATCAAAAAAGGTTGAATTGCTTGATATGTGCCATTTATAAAGGTCTGCAGCTGTGGTGATCTGCCATCTCAAGATAATTGAATCCTGCAAAGCACCATTGTAAAATAAAGAAAGGGAAATTTGTGAGGCCATCACTGTAGCTACACTAGCAGGCACAAAAACCTTGCCCTTTTTGTAAAATACCTTTTTAATTTCTTATTGAAAATGCAGTTTTTATGTGGGTGCAGAATGGCTATAAGAAAGGCACACCTATATACTTGAATATAATTTGAGAAAAAGCAAAATCAATTAATGACAACTTAAAGCAAAAGGAAGGTAAAGAATCTAAAACAGTAGAATTTAATGCCAGCAAAGGATGGTTTGATAGTTTTAGAAAGAAGTATGGTTTTTTAAATGTCCATATGACAGAAGAAGCAGCTTCTGTCAACCAAGAGGCCTGGCAGTGATACTGTCATGAGGAGAGAAAATAGGGAGACTGAGAGCACCATGATTTGGGAGCCAAGTATGAAGAAGAGGGAGCTATGCAGAGAAAGAATTTCAGAAATCTGCAGAGGATTCTGTGTGTGCACATAGGATGGGCATCCACAAAGCTTGGCAAATAACTTCTTCAAAAATTCTCATTCTAAGCTTAACTGGCAGAAAGCTGACTCCCTGGAAGGATGAATGGAGGACACAGGAAGAGGCTGAAACCAGAGACACAGCTCTGAGAATTAATAGTCTGAAGAGGAGATGAGGCCAGCCCACAGATTAGAAAGAGAAATAGGTCTTTGGAGTGGCTTAAAGGGCTGAAAAAAAAATCCAGCTCCAGCCTCATTTATACCCAAAGGAAACCCAGGACACAAGTAAGATAGCTAGGACTCGTAGGACTTTATACCCCTATGAAATCCCTGTAGTTTGTGCTAAACCTCTGCTGTTTTCAACAAACAGCAAAAAGTTACTAGCTATAAAGACCTTAAATAAAAGTGTGCTTGCTTTGAGACAGAAGGAACACTGAGGGAAGGAGAACTAACCCAGGGAGGAGAGCGTGCAGTGGCCACCACGGGGACAAGCAGTCACAAAGCTTTTGTTGGTTCAGCGAGTATTTATTGAGGACCTGCTATCTGACAGGCCTGTGCTGGGTGCTGAGGGGCTATAGGGGCACAGCAAGGCTCTTCCCTTGAGAAGCCACTGATCTCACTGGGTCACTCGAGGTAAGCATGTTCAAAAGGGCTAAATCAAAGAACAAAGCAGGAAGTGCAAAAGGCCAATGGAAGGCCCCAGAGAACAGGTAGAGCTCAGAGGTCCCTAAGGCATCAAGGAGGAGGAGGAGGAGGGTCAGTGCTGGCAGGTAGGAGCAGCCCCTCCGCTCTGGCCTGCCCTCAGGCCACGCCCTGGCCCATGGGCTTCTTGCACACCCACTGATAGGGAGTGTCACAGTTCATGTCATTCCACTTCCACTGAATGTGGACACAGTCTTCAGTCTGCCCATCCTTGTGCCGCCAGTTGTCAGGCTGATTCCTTTCCCAAAACCTGGAGACAACAGGGCTTTATTCTGTTAGATGAATGAAGCATCCCTTCTCCATGCTGTGGCTTAGGGAGCTGACCAGAGATGGGTCCTTCATCCCCTAGTGGCCCTAGGACGAGGACAGGGCTGAGAGAAGGAGTACCCTGAGGGTGTCTGTGCTCAGGTTGCCCTTAGTGACTGAGGATCCAGGGACAGGGAAGGGTGTCTATGAAGCTGCCAGCTCCCACTCCAGAATTCATACTAAGATATCTTCCAAGGGAGCAGTATCCCTTGGAACCAGGCCTGAGCAGGGTAGGGGGAAAAAACCAGAAAGACGCACTTATTGGCTGCATGCCAGCTCAGGACCTGTTCTTCCCTCTGTGAAGGAGTCCAGGTGAGAGCTATGACTACACCTGTGTGTTCAAACACACATATCACACACATACCACATGCACACCTCGCACACCGCATGCATTACACATGCCACACACATGACACACACACCACACATACAACACATACACATCACATATATCACACACGCATGCACACAACACTACTATTTACTAACAAGGGACACACAGTGTGTAGCTGGGCCCACCAAACACAATGCCCGAGACAACGCCAGATGGTGGCTAGACTCACTCTCTGTTCTGGGTGGCACTGAATGGTGTCCCATCTGTCCAGGGCCAGAAGCCCTCTGTGCCCCTGTCAGTGAGGCCGATCCAGTGGTAGGCATTACCTGTGAACGCTACCAGAAATGCCTGCAGAGAAAAGGCAGTGTCATTGTTTGCCCCTGTGTATGGGGAGCCAGTTCTCCAGGCCATGGAAAAGGAGTCTAGGCAGTCCCTCCCGGTCCCAGGGGCATGGAGCCCACTTCTCTGCAGGAGCTGAGCTCCTCCCTGGACCTTTCATGGTTTGTCCGGGACCTGATACCAGCCAGGTCCCCTCAAGGCAAGTCTAGCTTCTCCCATGGTGATTGTCACTAAATAGTTTCAGCCCTTCGGAGGTTGCAGTGAGCTGAGACCATGCCTTTGCACTTCAGCCTGGGTGACAGAGCAAGACTCCATCTCAAAAAAAAAAAAAAAATAGTTCCAGCCCTTGGTGAAGGCTGTGGATTTCCTAGGACAAAGAACAGGCCTGCCCATAGCTTATTTATTTATTTACTTTTATTTTCTTTTTTTTTCTTTATTATTTATTTATGTATTTGGAGATTTTTTAAAAAATGATCAGTTTCAAATACACGCTACAGGGAAGGTGAAATGAATTTTTAAAAAAAAATCATATTTAATTCTCCGTGAACACTAAGCCATATTATTCAAAACGTGTTTCAAAATAATTAGCCAGATCACCAAATCTCAGTCACTACCTTAGTTTAAATATTCACTAAGAAAATAGTCAAGCCACCCAGGAGGCAGATGCTGCAGTGAGCTGAGATCGCACCATTGCACTACAACCTGGGGGACAAGAGCAAGACTTCGTCTCAAAAAAACACAAATAGTCAAGCCACAGAAATCCATTGTGAGAAACCATCTAGAGAGAACCACTACACTGCTATACATAATTTATCAACTTAGTAGTTTAGTCTCTTAATATTTAGCAAGTTTGTTTAAAAATTACCATTCCCATTGGTTTATAGTGACATTAATATGAATGCATAATTTCAAAGTCAACATTCCTTTCACTGTGAACATAAGACTTTTTTTTTTTTTTTTGAAATGGATTTTGCTCTTGTTGCCCAGACTAGAGTGCAATGGTGCGATCTCAGCTCACTGCAACCTCCACCTCCCAGGTTCAAGCGATTCTCCTGCCTCAGCCTCCCGGATAGCTGGGATTACAGGCATGTGCTACCACTCCTGGCTTATTTTGTATTTTTAGTAGAGATAGGGTTTCACCATGTTGGCCAGGCTGCTCTTGAACTCCTGACCTCAGGTGAGCCGCCTACCTCAGATGAGCCACCTGCCTCAGCCTCCCAAAGGGCTGGGATTATAGGTGTCAGCCACCATGCCTGGCCTTAAGACTTCTTAAAATATAGTTGTGGGTTGGGGAGCAGTAATGCCTGTCTGGTGGGTACTGTTCAAAGCCAAAAAGACTGGCAGGCTTGGAAAGGCACATACTACATATACACAGACTCTCAATGTACTGCTGTTCCCTATAGTTTTGCTGTACATTCTTGTCTCAAAATATGCTATAAATTTTTTCCTTAAATTTGAAAAATACAATTAAGATGAATACATTTTCATCTGCATTTCAAAATAACCCTTTTAAATGAAAAAGAAGTTCCTCATGTTTGTTAAATCTGTTCAAAAGTTGAATTTAAATACTTTTTCCACAACACGTACAGTTTTTTTTCACCCTTCATGCCTTATTACAATCAGTTTGGCACTAAGACCACCAGTGCTTTATCAAAAATGGCATTCAATAGATTATAAGATTGTTAAATCTGCATTTGAATCATTCTTACCCCAATGAATTATAACAAAGTCCAAAAAATGTATGACTATTCATCAACACTCTTGGAGCCTATGAATTATTGCAGATAATCTCACACTGCATATAATTCAAGCATAAACTTTGTGGGGAGGGGATGTCAAATCAATACTACAGTATTTCTTCAATTCTATTTAATACTGCCTAGCTGGTTAAATGAAAGATTAATATTACTAACAGGAAGAGTCAAACTATTTTAAGAACTTTTCTAAGTAGAACAGTTTTGCAAAACAAACATAAGCAAGAGCCTATGCAAATACATTTTCTTGTAGTGTAATGTAATTGCTAATATGAAGTATAATCTGTCAGCAATTAACACAAATATAAATAGGTGTAAGCCACCACTAACTCACAGTCTGGTGAAAGCTTCTCAGCTAAAGTAGTTTGAGGTTGAGGTTAAGGGAAATGAGAAGGGGTGGACAGGGCAGGTTTCCAGTGGAACATCATTTACATGGCTTGTCATTATCATCAGCCTGTCTCTCATCAAACAAACTTGCTAAATATTGAGAGACTATCATCAAATCCTGCGCCTTGGTGCCCGGCCTGTTCTGCCTCAGCACTGCTGCCCCCTCCGCCATGACCATAGTGCCAGTGTCTCCCATAGCTTATTAAGAAGATGTGTTTTACAAAGCTGCATATTCTTTCTCAGACCACTAACAGTGGTCTCGGGAGAGCCACAAGGGGTGGGCAGTTCTGCAAGTCAAATTGGACCACGAACATTGTGGTTCTTTGTTAGTAATCCTGGCAAGGCCCACAACAGACGAGCCATCTGAGACTGTCATGCCTTTGGTGGTCCCCAGACGCATAGAGTGTGTCTGGTCTTCCCAAAAAGCCTGGGTCTCCTGTTCATGGGCTCCCTACAGCAGCTGGGTTAACTGACATTAAAATCAAGATGGACCAGATGCAGTGGCTCACTCCCAGCACTTTGGGAGGCCGAAGTGGGTGAATCACTTCAGCTCATGAATTTGAGACCAGCCTGGGCAATGTGGCAAAACTCCATCTCTACAAAAAATATTCCCCAAAATTAGCCAGATATGGTGCCAGGCACCTGTAGTCACAGCTACTCGGGGGAGCTGAGCTACTCAGATGGCTGAGGTAGGAGGATCATTTGAGCAAAGGAGGTCAAGGTTGTAGTGAGCCAAGATCAGGCCACTGCACTCCAGCCTGGGTGACAGAACGAGATACTGTCTTAAAAAAAAAAAAAAAAAAAAAAAAAAAAGACGATTGGAAAGGAAGGCTGAGAGGAAAACGAAGGCATGAGGAGGGAAGTGTGTTCCCAGCACTTAAGAGCATCACCTGGTGCCACCTCCCTTTGGCCTTCCTCCCTGCTGATGCCTCTTGACCTCCAGGTGTCTCCCTCATTCATGGAAGACATGGAGGTTTGTTGTCAGGATTCTACCTCCAGTGCATGTGCTCATCAGAACTCAATAAATATTTGCTCCCTGCCTGGCAGAGGAGACATGGAGGTCTCTGCCACACCCACTGAGAGTGGGAAGGCCAAAACACCAAAGTCCCTTATTCCACACCAGCTCCACCAATATACCCCATGCTCACAGCTCTGACCTGCTCCTCCTCGGAGGCCACGGATGCCAGGTGGGCTCCTTTGGACACACAGAATTGCTCAGCCTCAGACCAAGACTTCTTGACATAAGAAAAGTAATATAAGCTTCCACCATTGAACTTCCAGCCTTGCAGGGTCATCTGGAGAAGTTGATCTGGAGCAAAGATTGGAGAGAAAAAAGAACCAGGAGCTCCTGGTGGGGGTCCCAGACGGAACTTTTCTGACCTCTCTAGGGCCTGCCCACTGAGATTCACAAACCCATGCAATTCTTGATGCCTAGTGCTCCAGGACCAAGGCCTGTGGGGCTGCACTGCCGTCTCACTGCCCAGCACTCCAGGAAGCAGCCGTCAAGACACCTGGCTTGGGCACTCCTGGGAGACTCAGGCAGCTCTCTCTTTCCAGATACCTGCTTCCTGACTATACTGCCCTCTCTCCCAACTCATTGCTATCACCTGACTGTCCTCTCCACCTCAACTCCTGCCATCTTCCCTGGAGATTTTACAGCCATCCCATAGCTTTACTCATTTCCTTGTCTTCATCTCCAACCACTTCTGCTGCCACACCCATGGCCATCCTGGGACCTTGTCATCTCTTGGTCTGCCTGACCCTGCCATTCAAACTCTAATAGCTCATCCTGTGAGCATGAGCCCCAATTCTGTCCGATCTTTCATCCCTCCCTGCCACAACACCCTGCTCTTTAACATCATCTATGCCACAGCTGTTTGAAATGTTGCAATTGGGTAAATAAGCTCACTTATTTACCCAATTGTTCTTTTGTTCAATATTGTGCAACATTCCTTAACTTCTTTGAGCTAGCCACTGCCATTGATGTACAAGATCAATCAGACATGAATTGATGCCCTTACAGAACTTAGAGTTTAGTAAATGAGACAGATGGGAAAAAAAAGTGTTGAAGATGCATTGATTTAAAAACACATGGACAGTAGAATAGAGTCAGGGAAGAAGGTATGGTCTGTTTCATTTGAGCAGGAGGCTGGGCTCAGGAAGGACACCCTAGATGAGGTGTTACTGGAGCTGAGTCTTTTTCTTTTTCTTTCCTTTTTTTTTATTTTTGAGATGGAATTTTGCTTTCCAGATTGGAGTGCAATGGCACAATGTTGGCTCACTGCAACCTCTGACTCCCAGATTCAGGTGATTCTCCTGCCTCAGCCTCCCAAGTAGCTGGGATTACAGGTGCCCGTCACAATGCCCTGCTATTTTTTGTATTTTTTAGTAGAGATGGAGTATCTCCATGTTGGCCAGGCTGCCCTCAAACTCCTGACCTCAGGTGATCCGCCCGCCTTGGCCTCCCAAAGTTCTGGGATTATAGGCGTGACCCATCACGCCCAGCCTGGAGCTGAGTCTTAAAGGACTGAGGAAGAGTTTGCCAGGTGTTCCGTGTCAAGGAGAGCACCCCAGGCAGGGAAAAGATCAGCACAAAGGCATAAAGGTCTGGAACAGCCTAGCATGGCCCGATCTATTCAAGATACTTGGTATTGTCGGTGCATAAAGGATGAGTGGGTATGAATTCGGACAGGTTCACTAGTACTAAATGGTACATCCCATGTGAAAGAGATTGGATTTTTTTTTTTTCCCAATGAGCAATGGGGAGCACCACAAGGTTTTGAGAAGGATAGTAATATGCTCAGATTTGCACTGGGAAAAATGTCAACCTGGTAGAAGCTGAACCAGAAGAAGACACTCCTAATCAGGCCGGAAACACCAAGGACAGCACAATGGCGAAAGTCCCAGAAAGAGATGGTGGGTGTGTAATCAGGGGTTCGAAAAGTGTGGTCCCAGAACATCGGCATCGCCCGACAATGTGGTAGAAATGCAAATTTTCAGGACCGTCATAGCCTTGCTAAATCCAAAATTATGTTAACAATCTGTTTCAGCAAGCCCTCTGGTAGTTCTGATGCCCAGAACCAGTCATCTAAACCAGCGATTAGCAAACTCCAGTCTGCCAGCAGTGTCTTTTTATGAAGTTTATCGGGACACAGCCATGCTCATTAGTTACTGTGTTTGGCTGCTTTATCACTACAAGAGCAGAGTTGAGTAGTTGTAACACAGACCATACAGCCCAAAGCCTAAAATATCTACTTCTTGGCCCTTTAAGAAAACAAAAAAAAATAAGCTAATAGTTCTCAGCCCAGATGCCGTTAGATCTGCCTAGGGAGTTAAAATTTAAAAATTTCTAATCCCAGACACCCTCACCAAAAAAAAAAAAAAAAATCCGAGCTCTGGAGGTGGGTCCCCAGGCATCAGTATTTTCAAAGCTCCATGGGCAATTCCAGGGTGTGCCCTCAAAGTGGAAAAACACTGGTCTCACCTAAAGCAGCCGTGAGAGATAGGAGGAGTAAGGACACTGGGGCATTAGGAGACGTGTGAAAAAGGGCCTCTGACCCCAGACCAGGAACAGTGCAAAGCAGTAAAGTGGAGCCTCACTGCTGCCCACCAAGCTTCTCCTTTGTCAGCCCTCATTTCTTCAGTGGCTGCCCCAAACACTCCCTTCTGTCTCTCAGCTGCCCTCTCGTCCACAGACCAGTCAAACAGAACTGCCTGAAGCTTCCAGAACCTCATGGTTTTGTGTCTCCATGCCTGTGAAATTATTGCTCTCTTACCCTATTTGCTTGGCAAGCACCTATTCATTCTTTAGATGAAGTTCAAGAGCCATCTCCTCACAAAGCATCTTTTGATCCTTTCCCCACAGATCTCTTCCCTCCCCCTAGAAGATTCCTTTTCCCTTCTTTTAGTTCCGCTCCCAATCCCAGTTCTCAGTATCTGCTTCTAACCTATCAGCCTGTCTGTGTCTTTCATGCAAGTCTGTACTACTAGCCTGTAAGCTTCTCAAGGGTGCCTATCACACCTTACTCACCTTTTTACCTCAACACATCATAAGGCCTCTATAAAGCATCAGGGGAGGGCATGAATGTTGGGGACTTTGTTAAAGGCCTTACATGTGTGAGCTCATTTGATCATTATTGTGACACAAATATTACTGTGTCCTCTTTGCAGATAAGAAAAGTGTAGCTCAGAGAAGGTAAGTAACGCGCTCAAGATCATATCATTTGGGATAACAGGAAGTCAGAAATAAGGCTGTGTGGCCCCACTAGCCCACGCTGTCCTTATCACACACGTGCACCATTTACATCTGGTTTCCTGTGTTCATTTGGTCCCTGTGGCCAGGTTGGGAGTAACTTGAGAGGGAGCACTTCCCGCCTCACACCACCTCCACCACTGCCTGGGCTCCTTGGGCCCATTTCCCCGTATTTGGTCCTCTCTCCAGTCCACAGGCTCCTTCCCGGGGAGATGCATGTTGTGGTAGAAAAGAGGCTGATGGGAGAGGAGACTCTACCCTCTCAAGGGCCTGCACCCTCCCCAGCAGGACCCCTCCCTCCCACTTACTTTGGGTTCTTTGTAGCTGTTCCTGTGAAGCAACGATGTCACGGAGGGTCTTCAGGTGACTCTGCTCCTGCTGGATTTCCACGGTTAGAGCTTTGGTGTTCTCAAAATCCTCTCTTAATCTCTGGATCTCAGCACTGGCCGTCTTCAGATTGCTGTCTAACATCTCAGTCTGGGAAGTTAAGGCCAAAGTATTCTTCATTCCTCGTTTCAGGGTCTGTATCTGTCCACTGGCATTTTTCATATGACCATTTAAGACCTGAATCTGGGCATTTAAGGTACGGGCATTTTCCATTTCTGCCTTGAATACTAGAAACTCAGCATCTGTCTGGTCCAGACGGCCGTTTGTTCTTTGCACCTCGATTGTGACTGTTTCCAAATCCCTTTTTAACAAGTGAATTTCATCACCTGCCCTTTCCAAATGATCTCTTAATAATTGGATCTCAGCACTGGTGTTGTCGAAACTGCCTTTCATAAGGGTCTGGGTCTGGGAGTTTAAAGCATTTGTGTTCTGCAGATTTTCCTTTAGTCCCTGGATTTCAGCATTGGCTCCTTCCAAACTAGTTCTTAAAACCTGGTTCTGGGTCCTCAAGTCATTGACACTATCTAGATTGCGTCTCAAAACATGGATCTCAGCATTAGCATTCTTTAAACTGCTATTGGCTAACCAAGCCTGGGCATTTGCAGTTTCCAAACCAGCCTTCAACATCTGAATTTCAGAGTTCGCATTTTCTAAGCCTCTGCTTAACACGTGGAGCTCAATGCTGGAGTTTTCTAAACTGCTTTTTAAGAAACTCTGGGTCAGGGAAGTTAAAGCATTTGCCTTTTCCAGGCCTCCCTTGAGCCTCTGGATGTCAGCATTGGTTCCCTCCAGGGAACTCCTCAACATCTGGGTCTCCAAACTCAACGTAGTGGCAACCTTGAGAACTCTTTTCACCATCTGGATGTCAGCACTGGTGTTTCCCAGATGATCGCTGAGTACCTGGAGCTGAGAATTGGCATTGTCCACTCTGCACTTCAACATCTGGATCTCTACCGCCCAGGCGCTGAAATTCTCCATGTGGCCTTTAAATGTCTGGATAAGCTCTTGCATTTCTGTCTCCCTGCCAAAGTGGTGATAATCTGGAGGGAGGAAGTGAAGAAGGCAGCCAAAGAGACCCATGACATAGGGTAGCATTGTATGGGCCAACCAGAGTGTTCTTAACATTTCCCAGGGAAATGGGGACTGCACAGCCCTCGATGCTCCCCTGAGCACTGTGCTGGTTACACTGCCACCCAGACCCTGGGGATAGGCCACCTGAGAATGTGGGCCAAGAAACAAAGATTGAATTCACTGTTACACTAGAATGAAGGGGTCAGAAGGATTGAAATACTTGCCCACTGTAACCCAGCTGCCACCAGGAGTCATACTGGTTAAGGCTTGGATTATTTTTCCATTACAATTGCTCAACTTGAAAGTAACTGATCATATCATTTAGAGCTGTTGAAGTTTAATGCCACTGAAATTTCACCATAGATGGGTCGTTATGAGAAAGAAAATAGGTATGAATAAAGCCTGTGATTAGTCCTACTCTATATTTGCACACCAAGCATAGAGGCTCTTGATTTACCATTGTTACTTCCTGAAAACCACTGCAAATATAAGTTTTATGATGGCAAATTCCGTGGAGAAGAAAACACAAAGAAACAAAACAGAAATAAAACAAAATAGGTGTGTCGGGAGGAAGCACCCTGTTCAATCCACAACTATGACAGAGGTATGCCATGCCCTCCAGGTAACTAACGCTGGACCTCAGATGAATAGTCTTTTAAAGAGCCAGCACCCCCAGGGTTACATAGGGCAAGGGTCCCTACAGAACAATTTCAGGGCACAGGAAACCTGAATCAAAGGCCTTGCACTGGGGACACTGAAGGAGACTCTGCAACCCCTTTAATCTATGAGGTTTTTCCCAGCAACCCAACCTGCATCTACCTCTGGTCCTGATAGCATCCTTTGTTTACCTCACAAACTAAGGCCCAATCTCAGACATCCACGGTCCCCTTCTGATTCCAGTCTCCCGCCAGGAGGAGGGAGAAAAACCCAAGTTGGCAAGGACCCTTTCTGGAGCATCCATTCACTGTTTCTCATGTGCTGCCTATGTAGATGTGTGAGGCCTCAGTCACTGCGCTAAGGTAAGACAGGCGACCTTTCCAAGTACAGGAAGTTCAGTCAAAGATTCTGCTTTATAAAGATAGACAAATCAATGTGACAGAATAGAGAATCCAGAAGTAGACCCCTACACATATGGACAATTGATTTTCAACAAAGGTGCAAAGGCAATTCATGGAGAAAGTTAACCCTTTCAACAAATGGTGCTGGATCAATGGTATATCTATATGCCAAAAATCACTGCAGTCCATATTTCACACCATTATACAATAATTAACTCAAATGAGTCAGAGAACTAAATGCAAAGCTAAAAACTGTAAAATTTCCAGAAACAAAAAAGAACATCTTTGGAGCCTTCGATTAGGCAGATTTCTCATATATGAGACCACAAATAACAGAAATAAAATGACAAATTAGACTTTATCAAAATTAAAATCTTAAGAGAATGAAATGACAATTCACAGACTGAAAGAAAATATTTGCAAATCACATGACGAGTAAAGAACAAAGTACATACTCTATGATCCCTTTTCTATAAAACTCTAGAAAAAGCAAACTAATCTAGACTTACAGCAAGTAGATCTGTGGCTGCCCAGGGATGAGGGGAGGAAGGGAGAGGAAGGAATTACAAAGAGCCACAGGGAAAGTTTGGGGTGAGGAGGATGACTATGTGATGATAATTGTGGTGATGGTTTCACAGGCACATACATATGTCAAAACTTATCAGATTGTGTGCTTTAAAAATGTACACCAATAGACCTCAATAAAACTGTGTTTTTTAAAAATTATCTCTTTCTATGAGGATGGTGGAACCCATTCAGTGGTCTGGGGATTCTAGGGGAGCATCCTAGGGTCTGAGCATCTGAAGGTCCCAGCTCCCTCCTACACCCCATCCCCACTGTAGGTACTCACTGTTGAGTTCAAAAGGTAAATGCTCAGTAATGTTGTCTCCCAGAAGCATGGCTTGCACAGGATTTGTCACAGGTCTTGTGTGCTGTTGAACTGAGACATCCCATTTTCCCAGGTCAGCAAATCCCCAGCCCTGAGCCTGGGAGGACATGCTCTCCCACACCCAGGTAGGGTTCCAGAACAGGTGAGATAGCAGCAAGGCCCCTCCCAGGGTTTCCCTCATGAACCTCAGTTCTTGGGAGGCTCCCCTTGGACAGTGGCCTCTATCTGGTCCCAGGAAAGCTGTGGCTTGGGCCTGGAGGTGGAGGTGGAATGATCCTTCTGGGAGCAGAGAGGCCCAGAGAGTGTGCATCTGGGGCCCTTGGGGACTTTATGCTGAAAGGAGAGAGAGTCAGTGAGATTTGAGTCACCTGGGGACCTACCCATTAAAAAGAGAGTCACAAGAGAGAAGATCAAGGTCACAGCCGTGAACACTGGGGTAGCCTGAACGAGCCTCGACATCTTGGGGGCTGCAGGAGCCATTGCCGCAGAGTCCACCCCTACAGAGGAGAAGCCAGTGTCCAAGGTGAGAGGGCTCTAGGCAGGCTGAGACACAGTCATCCTCATCCTCTCTGATTCAGTTTCCTAGGTTATATGCTTATCATACAAGTGGTTATGGAGAAGGAAGACGAAGCCCTTTGGGCTGTTCATCAGAGCGAGGTATGGGTATGGCAGCAACACAGAGGTGAGGAGCTCTGAGACCAAGACCATAGTTCTCCAAATCTCAAGGCTTTGATGGTGCACAGGGCACAGAACCTGGCACAGAGCACAGGGCAACGAAAGTGTAGTTTGAACAAAAGAAGAAAGGGAGGGAGGGAGGCCTCACAGGACCAGCTCAGTGTGCAGAGCTGGGACTCCAAGTCAGGACCACCTGAATTCAGATCCATCCCCTTTCTCTGGCCAGGTCAGCATCCCCAAGGGCAAGTTTCCGGGAAGGTCAGTAAGACAGGAATAAGCTGCCTTACGACAGAGGGCCAAAGGACAGGCAGGCTAATCCCTCACTGGGCATGAGCTGGGGCCCCAGTTTTCTCACCTTGTGGGTGCAGGGAGATACACTGGTTATCTGTGCAGAAGTGGACCACCTCACTGTCCATCTCTGCTTCCTTGATCCTCCAGCACTGCTCCCAGCCACTGGCTCCTGGAAGGGCCGTCCTGTGGCCCAATGGCAGTGGAAGCAAAGCTGAAACACCCACACTTATATGCTCCTGACAGAGGTCCTGACCACCCTCCGAGCTCTTCCTCCCAGACTGACTGTGCAGAAACCAGCCCCAGTGCGCCCCTCCCCTAGAGGCTCCCAGACACACTCTACCCTATTTTCTTCCTCTTCCCATTAGCGCCTTCCCCTCAGCTCTCAGTCCTATCATTCCAGCGTCTGCCAAATCCAGCATAACCCCAAACACCTCTCTTTTTCTCTGAGGCTGGAACTGGCCAACTAGGAAGGGGGTCTCAGCTTTGCATAGAAAACACCCTTATGACTGTGGCTGGCCTTTAATTCTAGCTTCAGAACCTCTTAAGTAAAAAGAGTCAGGAAAAGGAGGATCCAGGATAGTGCAGCAGGTATTTGCAGGTCAAAGGAGAAGGCAGGATGACCAGCCACCCAGGGCTTCACAACTGAATTACAGTATACAGAAGGATGTGCGGAGATTATACAGAAATACTACACTAAGCCGGGAGCAGTGGCTCATGCCTGGAATCCCAGCACTTTGGGAGGTGAGGCGGGTGGATCACCTGAGGTCAGGAGTTCAAGACCAGTCTGGCCAAGATGGTGAAATCCCATCTTGGCTAAAAATACAAAAATTAGCCGGGTGTGGTGGTAGGCACCTGTAATTTCGGCTACTCAGGAGGCTGAGGCAGGAGAATTGTTTGAGGAGGTTGCAGTGAGCCAAGATCGCACCAGTGCACTCCAGCCCGGGTGACAGAGAGCAAGACTCAGTCGAAAGAAAGAGAGAAAGAAAGAAAGAGAAAAAGAAGGAAGGAAGAAAGAAAGAAGTGAGGGAGGGAGAGAAAGAAAGAAAGAAAGAAGAAAGAAGGGAGGGAAGGAAGGAAGGAGGGAAGGAGGGAAGGAAGGATCTACCTGGCACTAAAGCCAAACCAGAGGGATCCAGAGCCAGGAAAGGGAGAGAGGCGGCTTCTTTTTTTTTTTTTTTTTTAGTAGAGACAGTTTCTTGGCATGATGTGAGCACCTATATTCAGCAGTACAAGGTGTCCTGATTTTACACTCCACAAAATACAACAACAATTCATCACCTCCTAACAACAACCACCTCCTAACTGCTCTCCCTGCCTCTCATTTTACCCTGTCACCTTAAAAAAAAAAATAGGTGTACACACAAATTTACTTAGCTGGAAGAGGCAATGACATTCTAATAGCAACAGCCACATGCAGAACCCAGGTTTTGGTTTCTAACACCATTCCCCAAAAAATGGAAATCCCAGGGCTCCTTGGAGAAATGGCTGACTCTAGAACTGGGCCAGGAAATACAAAGATGAGCCTAGAGCAACTTGTAGTGCCAGAAAGTAAGGAGATGTTTTGTTACAAAAAAAAAAAGTGATGGAGGTATGTCAAAATGACACGGGGACCTATGAAGGAGCTCCCAATGGCCAAAGCCAGAGTAATTGGAGCAAAAAAACAAATAAGTAGCATTAAATTATAACCCAAAGCTCAAGAGAAATATCTGTGAATCCATACTGATATAAATGAATGCCTGAATAAGTAAACAAATAGATAAATCTCTAGTGCAGAAAATGTCCAGATATTTTCTGTAAATATTCCATTCTGAGAAAGGTAGCGTGTAACTTCCTACTCTCTAAGTGTGAGCTGCATATAGTGACTTCCTTCCAAAAATTTCAGTAAGGGAAAAGGGAGAAAAGAGTAACTCAGGAGTCCATAAACTTGGCAAACACTACCCCAGCCTGGAGATCAAGGTCAACACCAACAGTAAATAACTATACTGATAGTATGTGCCCTTGATAGGATGTGATGGCAATGGCCCTTTATCTCCAAGGTCTTCCTCCTGAAATTCAGTACCCCAGTCTAATCATGAGAAAAACATCAGGCAAATTCCACTTAAGGGGCAGTCTACAAAGTACCTGACAGGTGCTCCTCAAAACTGTCAAGGTCATCAAAAACAAAGAAAGTCTGAGAAAATGTCACAGCCAAGAGGATCCCAAGGAGACATGATGACCTAATATAATTAGCATTCTGGATGGGATCCTAGGAGAGAAATGGATGTTAGGGGAAAAGCAAGGAAATCTGAATAAAGTTAAATATTGGTTCATTAATTGTGACAAATGTACCATACTAATATAAGATGTTAGCAATAGGGAAAATGAGAAAGGGTGGGTATATAGAAACTCTCTGTATTATCGTCACAATTTTTCTGTAAAGCTAAAACTATTCTATAGTACAAAGTGTTTTTTTTTTTTTAATTTTTTTGAGGCAGGTCTCACTCTGTCGCCCAGGCTGGAGTACAGTGGTGTGATCACAGCTCACTGCAGCCTTGACCTCCTGGGTTTAAGCAGTTCTCACACCTGAGCCTCTTGAGTTGCTGGGACTACAGGCACACTCCACCACACACGGCTAAGTTTTGCATTTTTTTTGTAGAGACAGGGTCTCCCTATGTTGCCTGGGCTGGCCTCAAACTCCTGGGATCAAGTGATTCTCCTGCCTCTGCCTCCCAAAGTGCTGAGACTACAGGCATGAGCCACTGAGCCCAGCCTAAGAAGGTATTTTTTTAAAGATATTAGGGATGGCTGGGTATGGCAACTCACACCTGTAATCCCAGCACTTTGGGAAGCTGAGGCAGGAGAATCGCCTGAGCTCAGGAGGTCGAGACCAGCCTGGGCAGCATAGCAAGACCTCATCTCTACTAAAAATAAAAATTTAAAAAAATAGCTGACCGTGGTGGTGCACACCTGAGGTTCCAGGTACTCAGGAGGCTGAGGTGGGAGGATCGTTTGAACCCAGGAGTTCAAGGCTGCAGTGAGCTATGATTGTGCCACTGCACTCCAACCTAGGTGACAGAGGGAGACCCTGTCTCAGAAAAATCAAAATTTTAAAAGACGTAAGGTAATAATTATAGACTCTCAGAAGACAAGACTCAAGCTTTAGAGTCTAAGCTGGCAAGAGGAATGCTCCAAGAACACTGATCTGCGTCTGGAAACGGCAGCACTAAATCTAGTCTGAGCTCTGAACAACCACCAGGACAAATCAAAGGTCTCACATGGTTGAATCCAACTGGTGGTCCCTGGGTCACATGACTGCACTTTAAAGAAAAAAAAACAGGGTCTTGCTCTATCGCCCAGGCTAGAGTGCAGTGGTATGATCATGGCTCACTGCAGCCTCAACCTCTTGAGCCCAAGCAATCCTCCCACCTCAGCCTCCTGAGTAGCTAGGACTACAAGTCTGCACTACCACACCCAGCTAATTTTCTTGTATTTTTTGTGGAGACGGGGTCCTACTGGGTTGACCAAGCTGGTCTTCAACTCCTGGCCTTAAGCGATCCTCCTGCCCTGGCCTCCTGCCTCCCAAAACAGCTAGCCTCACACCTGCACTTTTCTGCAAGGAAGGCTGTAAATACCAGTTCTGCTTCTAATTTGAGAAGGTGAGTTCAAAATACAGGAAGATACCTAAAACAAGAAGCTGTTCAGTATGAAGGAAGAGCCACAAAAGTGTGACAAAGGTTTTCCAGTGGTGTCATTCTGTCACATGTCTATAGATCTTGTTATTCCTAGAAGCATTTAAGCTTTCAAATGTAATAAATCATTTGTCATGCTTCTTCAACACTAAGTAAAAAACAGAACAATTGGCATCGTGTCACTCATCTGCCTGAAACACTTCAGTGATTTCTCCTTGTCCTTCAAATAAAATCCAAAACCCCTCCGGTGGCTTTGAAGGCCCCCAAGAGCTGCCTGCCCCCTGCTTCACCTCACACCACACTCCAGCTAGTCTGGACTTCTCTCGGTGCCTCAGGCCTGTCATACTCTTCCTCTGCATTTCCTGTTTCCTCTCTCTTTCCTCATCTGTGCCCCGATCCCACTCACCGCCTAAATTCTGTTCATTTTTCCAGGCTCAGCTGATGTGCCTCTTCCTAAGGAAGCCTTAGGAAATCCTTTTGCATTAGACTCCTAGAGAACAATAAAAATTTCCTTTTTGAAAACACACTGAGTTGATCATAAATTGGGTAACCTGAGTTTTTTCTCCCAAAAACCAGAGGTTCATTCTGAGACCTAAAAATAAGGAAGTTGCCTTGGGACAGATAGGAAGGGAGGCTCCTGGAGATCTGGGGTGGGAACAGACAGATAGAAAGAAAGGAGGGCCTGAAACCTCTGATGGGGGCAATGCACTGCCCTGCTGGGGGCTGCCTGGAGCCCTGGCCAGGTGGGGTTGCCAAGGTAGCCAAGGCAGCCCCCACACCCGGGGCCCAGCCCCAACCAGGGCAACAATGCCAGGAATAATGCCCATAATCCCAGAAGCCAGGGTGCTTTGTAAGAAAAAGGGAAAGTGTGGCGGGTGTGGTGGCTCACACCTGTCACTCCAGCACTTTGGGAGGCCGAGGCAGGTGGATCACCTGAGGTCAGGAGTTTGAGACCAGCCTGATCAATATGGAGAAACCCCGTCTCTACTAAAAATACAAAATTAGTCAAGCTTGATGGTGCGTGCCTGTAATCCCAGTTACTCGGGAGGCTGAGGCAGGAGAATCGCTTGAACCTGGGAGGCGAAAGTTGCAGTGAGCCAAGATCGCGCCATTGCCCTCCAGCCTATGCAACAGAGTGAAACTCCATCTGCCCCCCAGAAAAAGGAAAAGGGAAAGTGCTAGACAACTAGACAACTACACACACATGCACACCGCACCCAAATAATGGTTTATCTTCCAAAGCACTGGGAAAATTAAAACAAAGAAAGCACAGCTTATATAATATGAGAAAAAGAGAGAGAAAGAGAAAGCAAGAGAGGACAAAGAGAGAATGAAGTGATAGATAGATAGATCAATAAAGCATAAAAACAGAAAAAGAAAATACTATAGTACATGTTCGCAAGCATTAGGACTAGTTGGTCAGTAGGGGTGAGTCAAGTATTGTTTTTTCTTCTTTTATATTCAAACACAAAAGGATAACTTTTTCAAGAGTATTTTATTGCAACATAGAAAGAGGGCAAGTCAAGCATTGTTAGCCTGCCAAATCAGAGAGAAAAAAAAACTGGCCGGTATGGTGGCTCACACCTGTAATCCTAGCACTTTGGGAGGCCAAGGTGGGTGGATCACCTGAGGTCAGGAGTTCGAGACCAGCCTGGCAAACATGGAGAAACCCCATCTCTACTAAAAATACAAAAATTAGCTGGGCATGGTGGCAGGTGCCTGTAGTCCCAGCTACTCGGGAGACTGAGACAGGAGAATTGCTTGAACCCAGCAGGCAGAGGTTGCAGTGAGCTGAGATCGCACCACTGCACTCCAGCCTGGGCGACAGAGCAAGAGTCCTTCTCAAAAAAAAAAAAGGAAAAAAAAACCTAATGCAATAAAATAAATACTCAAGTTGACTGAGAAAAAGTTCTCACCTGTCCCTGGCTCCAACTTTTCACCTGACAATGGAAAACTCCCCAGAATTTCACAAGAAATACTATGGGGTCCATGACCCAAGGAGCTGCCCAGGTATCGATAATGCTTGAGACCTGCTTGAGACAGGACTAGAGCACTATCAATGGTGGGGCTTCCTGTGTGAGGCCGCACTGCCCCCAGAAGTACAAGTGCCCATGTAGCAACCTCCCTGGAGAAGCAAGACATGCATACAGTGGGGGAGGGAACCAAGGGCACATGACCAAGCAAAGCAACAGGTGTTCCAGCTTCCTCAAAGGAAGAAGCCAAGGCAATGCTGCACTTGCCGGATACAGGCTATGGCACAGACTCCAGATAAAAACACATCCTCACTGACTCAGGCTCTTTCAGTTTCTAGGAAAAGCAATGGGTGGGGTCAGGGGCACAGGTCTTGCAAGATCTCTATGCACAGAACCCAGGAGGGATGGAAGGATCTGAGGCAGTAATGGGAATGTGAGCAACCGGAGCCCCTCGGCCTGCCCCCGGGGACCCCCATTGCTACTCTTCTGAGTTGTTCTCTTTTCTCTGCCAGCTAAATCCTCTGCAGTCACTTCTCTTTTTTTGAGATGGAGTCTCGCTCTATCGCCCAGGCTGGAATGCAATGGTGCTATCTCAGCTCACTGCAACCTCCGCCTCCCAGGTTCAAGAGATTCTTCTGCCCCAGCCTCCCAAGTAGCTAGAATAACAGGCACCCACCACCATGCCCAGCTAATTTTTGTAGGTTTGTAGAGATGGGAGTTTCATCATTTGGCAAGGCTGGTCTCAAACTCCTGGCCTCAGGTGATCCACACACCTCGGCCTCCCAAAGTGCTGGGATTGCAGGTGTGAGACACTGCGCTTGGTGTAATTCACATCTTTCCTCGGCCTCTTAGCTTCTGCTCATTGCTAGTTTCTTCCAGTGCCCCATGATGGCCCCTCCAGCCTTTCTCTATCTCAGGGCCTTCCAGCTCAACTTCCTTCTGTTAACAGCCTCATCCCCTTGTTATTTCCTGATCCAAATTCTTTCCCAGAGAAATGGTCTGATTTTCCCAGCTCATTGCTTGGCCAAAACCAACCATAGATCCCTGACCAGCCTTGTTCTTGTCACCTCCCATTTCCTCCATTGGTGAGGGAGGGATCCCCTGCCCTAAGTAGGACAAGATGGCCAAAAACACGCATTTGACACTGGACAGATGAGATTGACAGCAGTTTACTAGTCACAAATACAGTCCAGTGGGGAAAGATATCACAAGCCACACAGGGCCACACGAGATCACCCTCAAGAGCAGAGTGAACCAACAGGGCTGTGGGAGGCAGCCTTGTATGAGGTGCCCCAGGTTCCTGTGAGAGGGTGTGATTGGCTTGTTTGAATAGCTTCCCAAGCTGGCAGAGAAATGAAACCTATTAAGTAGAAAACTGAGTGGAGTGCAGCTGGTCCAGACAGTAGGGAACTAGCCAGCTAGGGAGCCAGGGCAAGGGCACATCAGGTGAGAGGCAGGAACTCAGGGTTAGGTCTCTGGGGCCCTGTGAGGCTCAAAGATGTCACAGCAGCAGAGCAATTGGAAGTTCTAAATCCTCTCCACCCACCCCTCCCACTTTAACCTGAATCCTTCTTGCCATTCCAGCTGCCTCCATGGGGTTGGAGAATTTCCAGCCAAGACAGACAGACTCCAGAATGCCACTGAGGGACAATTTTGACACAAGAAAAATTAAGGTGCAAAGTCATCCTGAAGTCTGGGGAAGAAAGAGGCATTTCCTCATGTTTGACAAGCACTGGAACTCCAAGAGTCAGCTTGGGAGCCTGTGCTATCATGGTTCTGACGGGATGTAGGGTCGCTTACAGATGAAACGAAACGTTTGGTCACATGAGGCATCATTCCAGGACTGAAGTGAGGATGCCTTTATATTGGCACAGTGTTCATTGTTCTCATAATTGTTGGGCTCACCTGGAATCCAGAACCTACCAAGTGGGAGGAAAGAAAATGGATTTACAAAGTTGGAAAACCAAGAAGAACTTATTTCCAGTGAAGAAATGAGTTAACTCAATCCCAGCTTTAGTCCTAGGGAATGGCACCAAATGTCTGCACCCAAGCCTAAGAGGAAAGGGACTGGTGAGACTTTGACCTCTAAGCATTCACTCATGCCCCAAGTCCAGGCCAAACCAACCCACCACTCTCAAGTCTCTATACAAACCCACAATGTGAAGACCTAGACTCATGACACGATCCCTGCTGAAGCTGGCCAGGTAGAAGGCCTTGCTGCCAAACCCCAGAGGGCGTGGAGGGCCCAGGTCCCACAGCCAGTTAGTGACAGGGTTGCACTAGATCTTGGTTCCTATGCTCCTGTCACCCTCGGACAGAGAAGAATCAGAAACCCTGTCTCACGGGGAGTATCACCTCCACTCCCTTCTTTCCCAGGCCATGACCAGGGAAACTCAGGCTGGCAGGGAGGGGTCCAGAGTCTTACCTCTCACTTTGGACCTTGTCGAATGGCGTGTCATCCACCCAGTACCACTCCCCTTCCATTCCTGCTTTAGTCAGGCCAATCCAGTAGACGCGTCCCCCTGCTGTCTTATACAGAAACTCCTGTAGGAAAGACAGGATAAGCAGAGGTGTGGCCACACTCGGAGCTTGATCATCTGTCTCTGGGTGTTCGTCACCTGTGCTCAGTGACAGCCCTGACCCACAGATGCGCTGCACACACTGGCCTCTCTCAAGCCTCTTCTTGCCCTGCCCAGGGCTCAGATTTCATCTTCCAGATTATGATATGTCCCTGCCCTGCAGCTAACAAGCTCAGGACCCAAACCTTTCTGCCACTCAGGAAGCAGGTGCTGAAGCACAAGAAGGCCTCAGCTGAACTCCAGAGCACGGACCTCAAGAGAATGGTTCAGATAACACCTGAGTTCAGTGAGCCCTGAGTCCACATAAGGCACTGTGCTGAGTCCTCCACATGCATTCACTCCTTTCTTCTCTGAGGCAGGTGCCAGCATCATGCATGTTTTGTCAAGTGAGGACCAGTGAAGTTTGCCCAGTGAAATTGCGTATTCCACCCAAGCTGCCAGGACTCGTTAGAGGCAAGGTTAGGGCTCTAGAACTACTCCAGAGCCCAGGCTCTGACCTGCTCTGCTATCCTACTGCCCAGATGAAAAGGGCCCATGCAATTTCTGCCTCACCAGGCAGGAGACTTCTTGAGTCATGCGGATTCATTAATGCTGTTCACGAATATCTCTTCTTTTCTGGGCATGTGGAAAGCAGCACCTCTCTGCCCTCTTTGAATCCCAGAGTACTGCATAACTTACTTTTGGCCAGCGAAATGTAAGCAAAAATGAGGTATGTTAAATCTGGGCAGAAGCTTTGCACAATACATCAAGTTCCCTCTTCCTGCCCCAGCAATTGTGGACACATGTTAAGATGAAGTCTCCTTTGGCCTGGGTCCTTGACTAGCCACAGTGAGCAGAACCCCCTTGCCAGTCCTTATTGGACATGGTATGTGAGAAATAATCCTTCTTCATTAGGTCATCAATATTTGGGGATTTTTATTAGCTCAGCATAATCTTTCCATCCTCCCTGGCCCAGTGCTTATATGCTCCCTTCCCAGAGCCCATAGGCACAGCACTCACCTGCTCGCTCTCTGAGGTCACTGAGGCGAGGTGTGAATTCCTGGACATACAGAACTGCTGGGCACTATACCAGGTCTTTGGCATGTGAGAAAAGTAATAGAAGTTCCCCCTGAAGAAATTCCAGCCTTGAGAAACCACCTGTAGAATGTCATCTAGAGAAGAAGAGCTGAAAGTGAACGCTGGTATTCTTGTTTCCTTGGGGTGCTGGCTTGGTGGGGGCACTTGAATGAAGTCTCAGAGACAGCAGCAAATGGAGCTGTGCTCTGTGTCCTTGGGTCCTTGTGTAGGGGACTGGGGACACTCTTTCAAATCCTAAAAGTCAGACAGAGACTAATAGAGTCTCTGGGACTGGAGAGGTTAGAATGCGAGAGGATGGACAAAGGATGTCTTTCCCATGAAAGGGAAGCAACTCTCCATTGGCCATGACAAGTGGCCGCGTCCCTGGACTCTAGAAAGGGACTTGATGGGAAATGACCAGGTATGGGCCAGGGTGGACATCCCCTAAAGCTTTTACATTCTGCACCTTGGTGTGGGAGCTCCAGCTGGACCCTGGTCTCTTCTCCTAACAGCCCTAAGGTCTCCCCAACCCCAAGCCTTCTCTCCTCAACTTTCCAGACCATGGCTGCCCCTCTCTTGCCCCCTCTCCTCCCCACCCCACCAGCCCAGTGGTCTCAGGTCTGGGACAGGGACAGGTAAAAGTCCCATGGGCCTCTGGTCAGTTTCAATGTAATTTTCTGAGTCACTTACTTTGTCGTTTGAGCAACTTGCTCATATTCTCCAAACTGCCCTGGAGTTCCCGGATCTTTGTATTTAGAGCACTGGCTTTCTCCAGGTCTCTTTTTAACTCTGGGATTTGGGCATTTAAAGTACCGACATCCTCCCAACTTCTTGTTAAGATCTGGATCTGGGCGTTGGCCTTCTCCACATTGGTTTTTAACTTCAGGAACTGAGAACGCACATAACCCAGGCTCACATTCACCATCTGGATCTGAGCATCAGCTGCCTCCATGCCGTCGCTATTCTTTTTAATTTCAGAATCCAGAGTGCTGATGTTGTCCACACGACCTGTCAGCAACTGGACATTGGTCTTTACATCTGATATGGTGCCCATAAACCTGGGATCTGGGATTGAGAAAGTCAGGAGGTCAGCTGAGGGGAGCCCCAGGGACAGGACTGGGGGTGCTGTCAAGCTGATCAAAGCAAGGAAGGGAAGGAACAGGCTGAAGCTTCCCAAGGAACCAAGACAATCCAATGGGCCACCCCAACCCTCCAATCATTCATTAACATAAAATAAACATGCAGTGGGCACCTACCATGTGCCAGGAACACAGGTGGGTACAGACAATGGGAAAATTGATAAAACACAGGCTCTCCGTGAGAAGATTTCACAGGCAAGCAGAAGCAGGGGTTAGAAGCCAGTCCTGAATTTTCTCTGAGTGCTCAGAGAGCATTTGATAAAGGGGTGCCTTCCATGAACCCCGTCTCTCTCCCCAGAACTTGATTTCCTCTGGACCCCTCCCCCTGGTTGCCATCTCTGCTTTCAGAAACCCCTGCAGTGGTCATCTGCTAGGACAGCACCACTCCCCTACATCTGTCCATGGGTCCCTCTGTGACCACAGGAAGAGCCAGCCACTAATCTGGAAGTGGCTTCTTCTCCAGAGAACATGGAAATGAAGATTACAGAACTGTTTCTCCTCTTCCCTTTCACATTCTGCTCAAGTCCCAGGCCTGAGTACCAGAGAGAGGATCAAACATAAGCCGAGAGGCTCAAAGGTGAGTCCTGTGGAAAATGCCATGGTAGAGGCCAGAGGTCTAGAATGGGGCCAGGGGGACTCTGCCCAGAGCCTACAAGGGTGAGACCAAATATGTCCCGAGGCCACAGAGGGAGAAAACAAAACACAACAGCTTCTTGGATTCCCTTGCTCTGCTTCCTCATGCCCTGGCAGGAGGAAGAAGGCTCTGCCAGCAGCGAAGGCCATGAAGCCTGGCAGAGCCAGAAGAGAAAGAAAGATAAACCATGCAACACCAAATGAGTAGAAGAGCTCCCTAGATGTGATCTTCGCAGGGATAGGAGATTGAAGAGAGCATGAACAGATCCTGATGAGGAGACTGAGTCATGGAGATCTGTTGGCTTGTGGGCCAGCCTCTCTATCCAGTTGTTTGGGGCCCATGACACGTGAGGCTCAGTCCTTCACAGGGTCAGGAGACATTACACTGTCAGGGGCTGTCCACAAGTTTCCAAATCCAAGGAGCAGAGCTCAGATGGGTGGGAGATGTGGGGGTGTAGGGGTGGAGAAAATAGCACAGGATGAAAAACTAGAAGACTGTTTCCTGAGAACAAAAGAATGTATCCTTGAGCACCAGTGTGCAAACGCTGATCCCAATAATCTCCCAGAATTGGAGGGAGGGAGGGAGGGAGAGAGCAGCATCTGACCTTTCTGGGGATGGCACACCGTTTACTGCACGTGGAAAGAGGAGAAAGGAGACAAATGAAAAAGCCACAGGCAGAAGAAACCTGGAGAGCAGGGAAGTGGTCTGGATCTGGAGGGAGCCGAGTGGCCCACAGAGAGGGGCTAAGTCCAGACGATGAAACATGAGGACTTACAAAGGACAGCCTGCAGCAGGACAGAGGCGACCAGGATCAGCGTCAGGCAGATTAATGCAGCACAGACTGTGGATGTTTTCCCCGGGACCAGAGACGGACCGGACTTGGGAGGAGGCTCTGTTGGAAGAAGAAGAAGAAAATGTTGAAGGAGCAGCAAAGTGCAGGCTTGCACATGGAACACGGAGCTGGTTTTGAGCAGTGACTGTTGCTTGCCTCGGGGCCACAGGGAGATGTTCTGTTTGTCCACAGTGAAGTGTGCGTCAGGGACCTCCCTCTCTGCAGTCATCCTGAGTGCTCACCCTTACCCTGGCAGCACAGGTGCTTCTGGCTGCCTGTTTCTCCAAGGGCTCTTATCTAGAGGAAACAGGAAGTGAGTCCCACGGCAGGTCACCATGTTATCCCAACTTCCCTATTCCTGACTAGGTACCTCATCTGGCTCAATCCCCTTCTCAGAAGTCTGAGCTTTCAGGAAGAGGCCATTTGTTGTCTTCTCTGGGGGTCTGTTACATAGATACATTAACCATCTTGTCCCAAAGCTATCCCATTTCTCTTGTAAGACTCTCCTCATCCATCCATCCACCCATTCACCCAGCAAATACAGACTGAGTGTCTTCTAGGTATGGATGCTGTACCAGGCATAGGGCCACAGTGGTGAAGAACTCACAGCCCTTGCACCAAGCAGCTTACAATCTGGTAGGAAAGACAGACATGAGCAAATAAATTGCAAGGTGATGAGCACAAGAGACAAACGTGCCCAGTTCAAAGAAGCATAGGAAATGGAGTAATGGGAAAATAAATAAATAAACTCCAGTAGAAGAATAAACTCTAGTAGAAGGATATGAATAAAACTCCAGTAGAAGGATAAGAAGAAGTTAAAAAAAATAACTCCAGTAGAAAGATAAGCATATTCCAAAGAATGGAGCATCAGATAGCATGGAAGGCTTGGAAAACTGTAAATAGTAGCAATATTGCTGGAATGTAAAATATACATTCCAACAGGAAGGGGATGCACACGAGGTGGAAGAGACACCTGAGGTCTGATCATGAAGATCCTTCTGATCATGTCAAGGAGCTTGACGTCTGGCTTATGGATGACATGGGGCCAATGGAGAACTTCAGCTGAGAGAGACAAGGACAGGAACATTGTGAAAACATTACTCTGATCGTGGTGAGAAGCACAGACTAGGGGTGGGAAGCCTGGTAGCAGGGAGACCTGCTAGGCGACCATTGCAATAGAATATTCTGCTTCCTGTTATTAATGCATCTTGGCTGATACAATATCCCTTTGTAATATGTAACCTGAAGATTCAAAATGTAAACCTAAGACTTGGATTCTCCTCCCTGCTTCCTGCAGCATGTGACCTTTTCAAACAAAGTAGGGATGCTCAGCAACGTCAGACTAGGAATCATTCAGTTTCTCTCTCTTATCTCTCTGTCCCTACCTCCTCTCCCTTCCTTGTATCCCTAAATAGAGAGTTCCATAGGTGCAAGAAGCTCAGGGCACAGAGGAGCTGATCTGGGGCTCAATGAAGACTAAATTTTCTCCCGGGTGGCTTCTCATGCTTTGAGGAAGTCTGCCAAATCTGAGAAATTTGGCACATGGCAGGCTCTAGACAAATATTTCTTGGAATGTAGGAAAGAGGTAGGGAGGGAAGGAAAAAAGAGGGAAGTTGGTCCAGATAACTGGAGGATGGGTGAATGGATGAATGGATGGATGGAGGATGCATGATGGATGGGTGAGTGGTAAGTCACTGGGAGATTTGATAGCTGATCATGCCACTCTGACATCTACACAGTCTGCCCTGAGATCTGCCTTCTAGAAACTGCTCCTTCTTTCCACTATCTCCCCAAGTTCTCATCCGTCTTCAAAGCAAAAGCACAAGGGGAAGTGTGATTTACACCATACCCAGGAAGGAACAAAAGCTCTGGCTGCAGGACTAGAGCGCTGTCCTGGGCCTGCTGAGGCTGAGCCAGTGGAGCTGGATGACAGGCTTTATCAGGGACAAGGATTAGAAGTAGCAGGGCCAAGGAAATACCTACCTATACTTTCAGGGGCTCCTGCTGCTTTTGGTATGTGGGAGGATGGTGGCTGAGTGCTCAGCCTGTGCTTATGTGCAGCTCATTGTAGTGACAGTCCCTCACTGCTCTCTCTCCAGCTAACTGGGCCTCAGGCTGGAGCCACTTCGTGGACTGGATGAGGGAACCTAGAGAGGACCTCACACTGGAAAGCTCTGGGAAAGAAATCAGGTAACAAAGATGGTGTCTCATTTGTTCTGTCTCATCCCTTCCTTACCCAGCCTGTCTGTAACTCCCAGGCCTGCTGTCTGCTCTAAATTTTGACGTTCGATAGTCCCAAACCTGAGGGCCTGGCTCCACCTCACTGCCTGCCTCTGAACATCCATAAAAATTCCTGCTCTCTTTGGGCTGCTCATCTGGTTGCAGAGCCTTGGTTCCATCAGGGCTTAGACAGGATTGGAATGTTCCGCTTCTGGACTCCATGCTTGGGACCCAGCCTACTGCCCGCTTCTGGACTCCATGCTTGGGACCCAGCCTACTGCCTTTCTGCTCTTGGCTCCTGGCCCTTCATCCACAGCCTGTCCTATTTCTAGGCCTGGGGATAGAGAAGAATCCAAATTACTCAAGACCCTGGTAGAAGGGGCCTTGCAGGGGTCCTGGTCTCCTCCTGTGGCATTTGAGGGAAAAAAGTCACCACACAACGTGCCTTGGGAGTGTCTGGTCCCTTTCCCCTTGGTCAAGAAGTTGGGTTTTCTCTGCTGGTGTGTGGCTTGAGTTATTCTTTATAGAGCTCCCAGAGGCCCTCTCAGTGGTCCCAGGAAAGGATGAGGAAGCCTCAGCAGGCTGGGCCTGTGACATAGGAAGGAGCTGGGGCAGGGAAAATTTACTCCAAGTGATGGAAATGAGGCTTGAGTAGGTAGACTATTGCTAGGCGCAAGGCTGATCCAGCATGAGGAAGGTGAGCAATCCCTTTGTGCATAGAATCCTGGGCTGCGGGCCCTCCGGGGTTTCAGAGGATGTGGCTGTAAAAGCCCCAACCCATCAGAAGTTTCATTTCCCACTTTGTGGAGAGGGAGGGAGTCACAAGCCGTCTTCCTATGCTCATCTGCAGGTATTTTCTGAGCACCTCTCCTGTGCAAACCTCTAGATGCTCTGTCTGGCACTTGGCCTGGCAGGAGAAAAGACGGAGCAGCAGGCAGGTGCCTTGGCCACACTTTCTAGTTAGGAAGGTGGGCAGTTCTCCTGGACACTCCAGCAATGCCCTGCTCTTCCAAACAGAAGAGGAACTCTGGCCAGACCTAGTGACCAAAAAAATCACTGTGGTGATGAGAACCGGAAGTCTGATTCATTTTTTAAATTTCTCCTCTTCCTGTGCTCCTGGAGTTCTAACACTTTCTCTGGAGAAGGATAGAGGAAGAAAACAGCTTGGCCACTTTTTCCCTTTCTCTGGTTGGTACTATGGTCGGAGGACCATGGATTTTTTCAACAAGACTGGAAAAGAGGCTGGGGTTGTTTGAAATGCTCCAGCAGTGCCGAGAGTCATCTCCATGGAATAGTCACCCGAGTCCCTCAGTCAAGTCATGGAGGAAACTAGAGTGAACACCAAACTGCGGAGTGGGGACAGGGAAGAAGAGAGGGAGGAAGGGAGAATGACTCTGAAATGAGAGGAGATCACAGCTGGTCACACCTGGCTTGCAGGCCTCAGAGGGACTCCTGTCTGTGATGTGATGGGGGATTTGGCCCACAGGCTCCAGAAAATCAAGGGATTCCATGCCATCCTCTGGACATGTGCCCAGGGCACAGGAGATAAGGCAGAGAAACCAAGGAGCATAGGTGGCACGATTCACTCCTCTAGAGACCTGCTGTGCCCTAGGTACCAGAATACAGCAAGGAAAAAGACAACCACAGACCCTGCCCTCAGAAATGGTTTTCCTGTAGCTGAAAAAATATGACATCCTTAATGCTGGGGAGAAGGGAAGACTCCCCCAACACTACAAATGACCGACGACACTATAGGGGCCTCCCCAGGTCTCCCTTGACCCTGATAATGGGTTCTTCTTTGATGACATTATATGAGGACAGGTATCCTTGGATTAGTGACAACGAGCCAGACGCTACTGATCAGGGTATTTCACCCAGTGCCGTCATAAATCCTGTGATATGTATATGGGTGGGCAAACTAGCCACATGCAAGAACTACTGTGTACCCAGCAGAGGAGACTGCTCCAAACCAGGTCATAGGTCAAAGAACACTTGCCTATAGCCTTAGTGGGAGGGGCAAATTTATGTTAGAAAAGTAATAAAAGGCTTTTGGGGGGGGAAATGTGCATAGTTTCTTTTTAAATCTTTTATTTATTATATAACTAATAATATTAATTATAGAAAAAAATCCAAGTAAGAAAAAAACCCACCATAGAGTGGTCACAGTGGCTCACGCCTGTAATCCCAGCACTTTGGGAGGCCGAGGTGGGCGGATCATGAGGTCAGGAGTTCGAGATCAGCCTGGCCAACATGGTGAAACCCGTCTCTACTCAAAATACAAAAATTAGCCAGGCATGGGGGTGTGTGCTTGTAGTCCCAGCTTCTTGGGAATCTGAGGCACAAGAATAGCTTGAACCTGGAGGCAGAGGTTGCGGTGAGCCAAGATTGCACCACTGCACTCCAGCCTAGGCGACAGAGTGACTCTCTGTCTCAAAAACAAAGAAACAAACAAACAAAAAAAAACACCATAGAGACAAAAAATGTTATACCTATAGTTCAATCTTCCTAACCACCCACGTGTATATGTATACACATCTACATCTATAGCCATAGCTATGTCTGATCACAACTATGCATATATTATATACATATTAACAAGACAACTCCTACTTATTTTCCCTGGCATCCTTCCCCACCTCTCATGCATTTCTGATACCAAAAATCCCGTCATTGGGAAACATTTTTCAGCTGTGACTCAGATGGGGCTGCTGATCCTAGTTCCCCCGAGGCATAGGAATGACAACTCGTAATGATGGGTGACCAGGGTTTGGGTAGGAAGGTAGCACTCCTCTCTCCCTAAACTGAGGGCTCTAAAGGTATGACTATAGGGCAGCTAGTAACCCGTTCCTCTGTCATGTAGAAGACCTCAATAGAATAAGACCAGCACAGAGACAGAAGCTGTAACAAAAAATGAAGATATAAAAAGTGAGTCCTGGTGCCTTTGAGTGCTGGATCCTGTTGAACCTGAGTTCCATTCCCCACAGATGTGGGTAATATCCTCCATGGGCACCGAGGAAGGAGAACTGTGCAGACCCCAGGCACAATTAGTGCCTGAAGTATAACTCACTGCTTACTTATATCTAGCTTATATATATAATCACACTTAGTCCCATAATCTTTCTCTATAATCATATAATAACTTACCACTTACTATATCTAGCTTATATGCATAATCATACTTAGGTCCGTATAATCTTTCTGTATAAACATATAGGTATTGTAGTTGGAGCTGTACTGACACATTTAGTGCTGATTTATATAACCCTTCCATATAACCATATAGTAGTTTGTAGTAGGAGAAATACCTAGAGCAGTCACAGAACAGAAGCAGTACATGGGAAAACAGCCAGACCAGGACAAGAACCAAAGACCCAGGCAGTGGCGTCCCTGCCTGAAAGGGCATACGCTATATGGCAGGCTTGGAGCAAGAGCCTCTCCGACTCATAAAGGAATTGTAGTGCCTTGCATCCAGTTACTGTGGAAAGTAGGCATCAGGCCTGAGATCCCACAAATAACTGAGGGAGAAGAACCCCTCTGGTGTGACCAGTCACAGCGGCTGTACACCCTGTCAGTCTTTTCTCACTTCTGTGCTAGCTCAAATCATCTCCCATAAATATCTTAAGAGAAGACCACAAGTCTGTCAGCTCCCACTGCATTGGCTTACAGTATCTTTCTATTAGAAACCCTTTGAAGTCTCCAGCCCCCAGATAAGAAGTGTTGCACACAACACCTGTTGCACACAGCCCACTTCCTTGCCTCGGTGACCTAATGGGGGTGGACCCCTCTTACATACACGACCCTCTACCACTGCGCACGGCACGGCCCTGTACTGTACACGGTCCACCTCTCTGCCCAGGTGACATAATGGGTGGCCCCCTGGCTTGTGGCTCACATGATTATGCATGCCCTATCACTAAGCCTATAGATGATGACCTCACTTACGACCTTTCCCCCTGCTTGTACCTAATAAATACAGACGCTCTGGGTGTTTGGGGCCTCGTCTGTCTCCGCTCATAGGTGGCATGGCCCCCTGAGTCCAGCTGCTCTTCTCCAGTTCTTCAGTGTCCTGTCTCTTTACTTCTCAGATCCTGCGTCTCAGCACAGCATAAGGGACACCCCACGACCCTGTGGGGCCAACAGCCCTGCACACAGACATCTTGTTTCTTGGTATGGTTATATGGACACAAAAAACAAAAATCTCTTATTTTCATTTGAACTTAATTGGATGAGTTTCTGTTTCTTGCCACCAAAGAGTCCTGTCCAACGCATTATGTAAACATATAAATTTTTATTACAAAACTAGAATTATACTCTATAGTGTGTAAGTTTTTTTTGCTTAATAATGTATTATGGATAACCTTAAAATCAAACTTACATCTGCATAATAACTTTTATTTTTATTTCATGCTTTACTGTAACTTTATATTTTCCCTTTTTATATTGAATACATTTGGATTTCACGATATTCCATTTTTTTCTTATTTCTTATTGTCTTGAGTATTACATGATTTTAGAAAGGAATCTAACTTACCCACTTCTAAATGGGTAGCCTGCTGTCCTGATACATGTTTTAAAACAAAGCATAATTTTATCTCTGATTATGAAGTACCATCTTCATCATATGTTTCATAATATGTTTGAGTTTGTTTCATATATTTAAAGATCTGTTTCTGGGCTTTCTATTGTGTTCTATTTGTCTATTGATATACCAAAACTGTACAATGTTAATTAGTATAACTTTACAATGAAGGCCCTATCTCCAGACACAGTTGCGTTGATAATTAGGGATTCAACATATAAGTAAACAGAAAACACAATTCAATCCATAAGTGATAGAGCTGATAGAACAGACTAGCAGTAAAATAATAATAATAATAATAAAGATTAAAAACCAATCTACTGACTGTAACTAATCCAGAACTGACAGAGATCTCAGAATTACCAGACAATGACATTAAAATAGACATTGTAACTGTGTTTCTTGTGTTCAAATAGTTAAATAGAGACATGAAATATATAGATACAAACTGAACTTCTAATAATAAAAACTACAGTTCCTGGTATGAAAAATACACTGAAAGGGATTAATGGCAGATTATAAATTGTAGAAGGAAAAAGATCAATAAACTTGAAGATATAGCAATAGAAAGCATCCAAAATGAAGCACAGAGAGAAAAAAGAACAGAAGATCAGTGAAGTCTGAGACAACTTCATGCAATTTAATATACATGTAATTGAAGTCCTCAAAGGGAGTGGAGGGGGACAGAAAATATATTCAAAGAAATAATGGTCAAAATGTTTCCAAATTTAAGAGCCATTTATTTATATAATAACATGGATGAATGCATTTTACTATGTGAAATAAGCCAGACCCAAAAGATGACATATTATGTGATTCCATTCATATGATATCTGAAAAAGGAAAAACCGAAAGGATAGAAACTGCTTAGTGGTTGCCAACAGCTGGCAGAAAGAGAAATTGTTGCTAACAAGTAGATGAACAGGGGAACCTTAAGAGTGATGGAATGTCTTGTATGGTACTGTATATATCACTCCATGCATTTGTCGAAACCCATAGAACTCTATATAACAAAGAGTGAAATTTTAAAAGAAAAGGACATGAACAGACACTTCTCAAAAGGAGACATACAAATGACCAATAAACATATAAAAAATGCTCAACATCATTCATTATCATAGAAGCGCAAATTAAAGCCACATCTCACACCAGTCAGAATGGTTATTATTAAAAAGTCAAAAAATAATAGATATAGCGAGGATGCAGAAAAAAGGAACATGTATACACTGTTGGTAGGAAGGTAAACTAGTTCAGCCCCTGTGGAAAGCAGTATGGAGATTTCTCAAATAACTAAAAATAGAACTACCATTTGGGCCAGCAACCCCACTGCAGGGAATCTACCCAAAGGAAAAGGAATCACTCTACCAAAAAGACACCTGCACATGTATATTTATTGCAGCACTATTTACAATAGCAAAGTCATGGAATCAACCTAAGTGCCCATCAGTGGTGGACTGAATAAAGAAAAAATGATATATATACACCATGAAATATTATACAGCCATTAAAAAGAACGAAATCATGTCCTTTGCAGCAACATCAAAGCAGCTGGAGGCCATTAACCTAACTAAGTGAATTAACACAGAAAGAGAAAACGAAATGTTCTCACATTAGTGGGAGCTAAACACTGGGTACCCGCAGACATCAAATGAAAACAATAGATACTGAGGACTCCAAAAGTGGGGAGGGTGGGGAACAGGGTTGGAAAACTACCTGTTGGTTACTATGTTCACTATTTGGGTAATGGGTTCAGTAGAAGTCAAACCCCAACATTATACAATATATCCATGTAACAAACCTGCACATGTACCCTCAAATCTAAAAAAAAGGGTGAAATTTAATATATGAAAAACTAAAAAAAAAATTCAACCAGGATGTTGGGAAATCCATATGGAATGCAGACTGTGACAAATGGATCTAATTTTAATGCAAGTTTATGCTATAACTGCATTAAAGGGGCTGGGAGATAAACGAGGTGCCTGAAGTAACTTTGTAAATTGGTATTTTAGCTAAAAACTGTAAGAAAGACAAAGGGAGCTATACATAAACACTGTACTCTAATTGGCAAATGTGTCTCATCGGAGTAGGGTTAACCCTTCTAAAGCTGCTTTATATGAATATTACTGCTGAACTAATAAATAATAAATAATGAAGAGTAAAAGTCTTATTTCTCACTGTTGAAGAAAGAAATTACAGATAAGAAGGAAAGACTGAAATGAATGCCGTGGTACTGAATTAGAGTTGAAGGCATCAGTGTGAACTCATATATTTACATATATATGCATATGTATAAATACAGAAACATATATATGTATGTATATATGGGTTAGTATACATACACTATTACCTAGCTTTGTTGGCTAAGAGAACCTAGAAACAAAGACACTTCAGTAGCAACAGGCATCCTCAGCACCCAGATCTTGTCATTCTCCAATAAGAGAAACTAGGAGTCTCTGGAGAAATCGCTGCTTCTAGGACTGGAGCAGAAAAAGCATCGATGAGCCTGGAACATCAGATCAGAAAGCAAGGAAGTACTCAAAAAACAAGGATGGAGGTATATCAAAAGAAGCTAACCCTAAAACATTCCCAATGGCTAAAGCTGGAAGAGTCTGAGCAACAAATTAAATGGATTATAAATCAAAGTGTAAAATAAAAGTACATGAGTCCATACTGATCTAAATAAATTCTTAAATAAATAAATAAATGGGACAGAAGAAACCAATCTTCTATAGGAATATCTCAAATAATACACATACACACTCCTCTCTCCAGGAAGCAGAACTTAATTCTTCTCTTCCCCAACTGGATTTTGGATTTGGTCTTGCATTAGCATCCTACAGAACTTACGTATTAATTCTAATAATTTATTTGTAGATGCTTTGGGATTTTCTATATATGCAATCATGTCATCTGTGAATAACACCATTTTTATTTCTTTCTGCCCAATTCTACTTTTTAGTTTTCTTGCCCTATTGAATTGTCAAGGATCTCCAATTGTTGAATAGAAGTGGTGATCTGGGGCATCCATGTCTCATTCCTGATGTCAAAGGAAACATTTTCAACATTTCAAATAAAAATGTCTTTTAAAATGAAGTGGTTTCTTTTAAAATGCATAACTGTGATATGCATTTCCTGTCTACCTCTCACCCACTTCCCCATAAAGAAGAGGACGTTTTGCTTCCTGTGTTAGTTTCCTATTGTTGCTTAAACAAATTACCACAAACTTAGGGGCTTAAAACAGTACAAATTTATTCTCTTACATTTCTGGATGTCAAAAGTCAAAAATGGATCTCGCTGGGCTGAAATGAAGGTATTAGCAGAGCTGCATTCCTTTCTAGAGGCTTTAAAGGGAAAATCTACTTCCTTGCTCTCGCCAGCTTCTTTCTAGAGGCACCCTCACTGCGTGGCTCATAGCCAACAATGGCAGGTAGAGTTCATGTCATAGCCCGTCACTCTGACACTGAGTCAGTTTCTGCCTTTCATTTCTATTTTTAGGAACCCTTATATTGTGCCCACCCAGACAGTACATTATAATTTTCCTGTCTTAAGGTCAGCTGATTAGCAACCTTAATTCCACTTTGCCATGTAAATTAATACAGTCACAGGAACTGGTGGACTATAGGACATGAACATCTTTGAGGCCCTTCTTCTGCCTACCACACTTTCTTACCATATTAAGTCAGGATAGCCTTAATAGAACAACTCAGAAAGCTTGGCATGCATCCCAAGAGTTTGTGAGATATCAAGTTTGGTACTTGACACATGAATGAGAAGCATAAGGCAAGAATCTTCAGCTAGCTACCTGCCTTGGGACAGCAGAGTAAGGAAGAAAAGCAAAATTGGGAATTGTCTACTTTTCCAGAGTTTGGCGAGGAAAAAGATGCATGCCAATGAATCAGACTTGGACTCTCCCCAGCAGGAAGCTATTCTCAATTGATTAACAGGGCTCATGGAACACAGTGGCTCACACCTGCAATCCCAGAAATTTGGGAGGCTGAGACAAGAAGATCACTTGAATCCAGGAGTTCGAGACCAATCTGGTCAACATAGTGAGACTCCATCTCTACAAAAAAAATTTAAAATTAGCTGGGAATGGTGGTGCATGCCTATAGTCCCAGCTACTCAGGAGGCTGGGGCGAGAGGATCACTTGTGTCCCAGCTACTCAGTACCAGGAGGTGAAGGCTGTCGTGAGTCGTGATTGTGCCACTGCACTCCAGCCTGGGTGATGGAGTGACCCCAAGAGCACACCTAAGAAAATGGATTGGCATTTAGAATGTGCTCCATCTACACATCGTGGCTACAGGATTACAGCTCCTCCCAACAAGGAAGGCCTTTCTGTCACCTGGAGCAAGGTACAGTTTGGTTGTGGAGGATGGGTAGGAGTGAGGAGGAGAGCAGGGTGGGGAACACTAAAGGTGATGAAGGCCTCCCTCCACCATCTTAGAATTCCAAGACTGTGCGTGGCTTGTGGAAAGGGAGAAAGACTAATTTGATGAGAGTTTGAGTTTTTCTGGTTATTCTGGATTTTTCAGTATATTAATGTGATTAGAAAAGCTATAATACCTGCCTGAGATTTTATCCAGGGATGAGGAAGAATGATTAAGGATAGCATGTTTGACAGGGAAATGATGAGAAAGAATCAGTTGGTTTCTAAGCAATCTAGCTCTCAGTAAACTGGCTGTAGGCTAGTTAACTTTTCAGGAGTCTCCTCATGGAATGAGAACCACAGCCTCTTTCATTACCCCACACTCCAGCCATTCTTCTCAAGACCACACAAAGCACAAAGCAAAAAGCAACAGGCCCTCGCTCGCTCTCTCTCTCTCTCTCTCTCTCTCTTCCTGTTAACAGAGAAACAGGGTCTCGCCATGTTGCCCAGGCTGGAATACAGTGGCTATTGACAAGGGAAATCAGTGCACTACACAGGCTAGAACTCCTGGGCTCAAGTGATCCTGCCTCAGCCTCGGAGCAGCTAAGACTACACATACATGCTGCTGCACCTGGCGTAGGCTCTTCTTTGAAGGAGAGTCTGGAAAGTGTATCTCCATGTCCACTACATAGGGTAGTTGATCCTGACATTCAAAGGAAGAAAGTTCACTGACAGAAAAATGGTGTATACTAGGTAGCCTCAATTATCTCTACCTTCTGGTATTCATTCCCTGTGAGCTTGGAATCATGACCTTCCTTCCCCAGTCAAGTCTTCAGATGGGACCACAGCCCCAGACAATAGTTTGACTGTAATCTCATGAGGGACCTTGCGCTTGATGCACCCAGCTAAGCTGCACCTGGATACCTGTCCACAAAAACTGTGAGACCATAAATATCTGTTGTTTAAAACCACTAAGTTTTAGGGTAATTTGTTACACAGCAATAAATTACTAACATGGGGCAGGGAGGGTTATGAATAGGACCCAAGCAATGCATACCTTGTATCTATCTAGTTCAGCCTGCAAAGCTTGGAGTTCTGGAACTCTTAACAAACAAGATGATCCACAGGCTAAGTTCCCTCAGATGTGAAGGTTTGGTTCACCCTACCAAGAACCCAGATAGTTGATGTGCTAACTAAAGGGAAAAGGAAAAAAGAATACATAAATATTCATGGAGGGAAGTCGTATGGCTCATAGCATAAACAAGGACTAAAAGGACTACCTGCATTTCCTCATTACTGTGTTACATATATTTTTATATTTTTAATTCATTTCACTTTTCTTTCTTCTCTCTCATTTACCATTGGATACAACTATTCAGAGTATCCAAATGGAATCATAACAGAACTGGAGGAGGGGCTGGGTGTGGTGGGTCGTGCCTGTAATCCCAGAACTTTGGGAGGCCAAGGTGAGCAGATCACCTGAAGTCAGGAGTTCAAGACCAGCCTGGTCAATATGGTGAAACCCTGTCTCCACTAAAAATAAAAATTAGCCGGGTGTGGTGGCGGGTGCCTGTAATCCTAGCTACTCGGAAGATTGAGGCAGAGAATCACTGTAAGGGGGAGGTGGAGGTTGCAGTGAGCCGAGATAGCACCACTGCACTCCAGCCTGGGTGATAGAGGGAGGCTCCTCCACCTCAAAAAAAAAAAAAAAAAAGAACTAGAGGAGGAAAATCAGTTGTTCATGCAATAACTTAAAAGAGGCTGAGGTGCCTGCTCTTAGAAAGAGCGTGTGTTTTCTGTTGGATAAGATACAACTGCCCCAGATCAGGTGACAACAGCTTGAGGAAATGTCAAAACAAGGAAAAGTATGTGTATGGGTGTTGGGCTGTAAAGATAGTTGTCTTTTTGGCCTATCCAGAATACCCCTATCTGTAAAGACAAATCTCAAAAATCTATGGCAGGCAGGACTCCCAACTCCCAATAAGAAGACAAAGACTCATTTCTTCTTCCCAACTGCCTGGCATCGGGATCTCAGGCATAGCACCCAGGCTCAGGCAGTCAGATGCTACCATCTGTGTAATTGAGACGATAATGTACTCTTTCTGAGATATCTGAGAGTTTTCTCTGATGCCATCCTGCTTTGGTCCTGCCCCTTTTTCAAGTCTTCCCATTGAATCTGAGAGCAAATAGCCACCCTCCAAATAAATTCCCTTTACGCTTAAGTTATGCAGACATAGGCTTGTTGTTTCCAATCAAGAACCCTGTGGCTGGGTGTGGTGGCTCACACCTGTAATCCCAGCACTTTGGGAGGCCGAGGTGGGCAGATCACTTGAGGTCAGGAGTTCGAGACTAGCCTTGCCAACACGGCAAAACCTTATCTCTACTAAAAATACAAAAA
The DNA here is from genome assembly GCA_004027715.1 of Plecturocebus donacophilus. Lineage (NCBI taxonomy): Eukaryota > Metazoa > Chordata > Mammalia > Primates > Pitheciidae > Plecturocebus > Plecturocebus donacophilus. Next base: position 52,685 of record PVKP010008818.1, read on the forward strand.
TTAGCCAGGCGTGGTGGCAGGCAACTGTGATTTCAGTTACTCAGGAGGCTGAGGCAGGAGAATTGCTTGAATCTGGGAGGCGGAGGCTGCAGCGAGCTGAGACCACATCACTGCACTCCAGCCTGGGTGACAGAGTAAGACTCTGTCTCAAAAAATAATGATAATACATTTTTTAAATGAACGCTGTGTAATACACCCACCAAGTTATCCCCTCTCCTTCCAAGACTGACCTGGCCTTCCCAACATGTGTCGCCTCAAACACTAGTCCAGGGTGTTCTTCCCAGAAAAGTGTCCAAGATTAAATAAGTTGATGAAATATTTCATGCTGTCTACTTTTCATGGAGAATCATATTAAAGTTCCTGAGAAGTCCTGTATTAAAGAAATCTGTTTAACATTTTTATACTAGGGGTTTCAGTATCATTTTGCTTTTACACTCTCTTCACAGATGACCTTTCTTGCTCTGGGAAACACTGGCCTGAATTCAAGAAAGTGCGATTCAGAGAGACCAAAGTTCTCTCTGATTTCCCAGTTCTAGTTTGCTCTATGAGATCTTGCCACTTCCCCAGATAAATCACACAAAGAATCACCACCTGCTTCGCAGGAAGCCATGCTCCCCACAGAACATCATCACCGTTTTATTGAATACTCTCTACCTTCCCCATTAAGTTCAGATGTCTCCTCAAACATTTATAAAGTGTTTGATCCTGGGGTCTGTTTAGGGCCTCTCTATTCTGTTTCACTGGTCTTCAAATCCTCTTGATATCACTAAGCTAATAGCTGCTTTATAAAACATCTTAAAATACGGCAGGTCTCCTTTTTAACTTTTCTCAATTAAACTTTCTTTGCGATTTTTAACTTGTTCTTTCAAATTACCCTTTGGCAAGTCATATTGGAATTTTAAGTGGAATTTTAGTAAAGCTGTAAAATAATTTGGGGAGAGTTGATGTCCTTAGGATAGTTTTTATATCCACATACACGTGGTGTCTCTCTATTTCCTTTTTATCTGTCAGTCAAAATTGTTTTGGTTTTCTTCTTGTGAGCACCAACCTTTTTGTTTGAAGGGGAGAAGACAACATTATTATTTGTGGATAATATGATTTTTTTACCTATGAAAGCTACAAGAAGCACCTGGAAGAGTTACTTGAATTGATGAGGGTTAATACTCATATAGACAAAAATAATCCACATTAATAACTTTCCTATATGCCAAAATCAGCTCATTAGAAACTGTGGCTATGCAGAGCAACTGGGGGGCTTCATATATATTTAGGAACAGAATTAACAAGACTTGGTAATGGGCTTGGTGTAGAGGATGTTGGGTTGGAAGCACCAGTGAAATGTTTCAGAATTTTGTGTAACCTCGTTTTGCCCCACTGTCCCCCTGCAGGGGAAAACATGTTGGATTATACATTCTCCTTTCCATTCTAAAAGCCAAATTTCTGCTTCCTGATGATGCTTTTCAAGGTTTTTAACATTCCTGGCTTCAGGACTGCTGCTATGGTCTTAGCTACTTTGTTCTTTTCATTTTGGTTGGATGGTTTGGTTATTTAGTCAGCTCCTACCCCACCACTGTTCCCAGAAATCTGCCTGTAGGAATCTCTGCAGCTATTTTGCCTCACTCTTCTCTGGTTGCTTTGACAAAGTGGGAAGAAAGATCATCTATGGGAGTTACAAAGAGGAACTGAAAGGAGCACCTAAGAGTTAGAACAATAGTAAAGGACAACAGAAGAGGAAACTCACCAAAGACAAAGAAATGTCGGGCAGCTCAGAGACTGCGTATTCATAGTAGTTTGTAAATGTCAAAGGTTCTCAGACACTTTGAGTAAGAAATCTAACATACATGGATAGGCAAGGGAAATGCCAAAGCTCCCTTTCTGGGCTGACTTAAAACCTTGCAAGTTACAACCTTAGGAAATATATATATATAATATTATATATATAAATGTAAATATTGCTATATGTAATATATAAGGGAATAATATTATTGAGAAACACACCAATCAAAATTATAGACTTTTAGGGTTAAAGGTTACCCTTTACAGTACATAATAACAATCTCTCAAGTCCGGATACCTTAAGAGACTCCTTTGTTACTGGCCAGGCATAGTGGCTCTCACCTGTAATCCCAGAACTTTGGGAGGCCGAGGCAGGCAGATCACCTGAGGTCAGGAGTTCGAGACCAGCCTGGCCAACATGGTGAAACCCCCCCCCATCTCTACTAAAAATACAAAAAGTAGCCAGGCATGGTGGTGGGCACCTGTAATCCCAGCGACTCAGGAGGCTGAGGCAGGAGAATCCCTTGGATCTGGAAAGCAGAGGTTGCAGTGAGCCAAGATCACGTCACTGCACCCCAGCCTGAGCAACAGAGCAAGGCTCTGTCTCAAAAAAAAAATAGACACCTTTGTTATAAAATGGAACAGGATTATACACTTTCAACAAATCCCCCCACTGGACAAAAGGGTAAAACTGATGCTCTTTGTGATTATTCTCAATGCACCTCCTTATCAGAACTTGCTTTAGATAGATCTGCTTTCCTATAGTTTTGTGGGACTATTTCTCCTCATGTCTCTAAGATCTTTTTTATGAGCACCATTCTTAACATTAAGCCTATTCTCAAGGTTAAGACCATTAGTCCAGAAGAAAAGTCCTGAGAAACTTCAATATGAAAAGTAAAAGAGTAGAAGAGAATTTTAAACAAATAGAATATGCAATTGTTCATCAGTGTTTAAAATTGGCCTCTTAGGTTTAGACAGAAAGCTCTGATTTGAAGTTTTGCCAGTTATCATTGTGTAAATATCCCCACGATGGCTGATTTCAAGTTGACACAATGTTACTGAACACAGGGTTGTGAAGAAAGGCACACAGTATGCTCCTGAAAGCCTGTAAAGGCCAATGCCAGAGCGCCACTGATTTCCTCCCATGGCCACAGTCTATCCATTTATGTTGTTTTTCTCTAGCCTTGCTCTCCAGAAAGGAGAAAAGAGGGGTTTGCCTATAGGTTTGGGATGGAAGGACAGAGGCGTTAGGAGTATGACACTGTTAAATGCTACCCAGGAGACCCAGAGTAGGGAAAAGATGCAAAGACCCCAGCCCTTTTGAGGATTCTCAATTCTGAGAACTGGCCCTTTTGAGGATTCTCAGTTCTGAGAACTTATCTGTCAATTTCCACCAACTTCCTCCAACAACCTGCTGTGGCTTTTAAGTTCTGTCAGTAGACTCCAAAATGAACTGTTCCTCTTCCCTGGCCACAAGAGGCCTGGCTGCCCCCTGCTCCCCCCGCCACAATCTCCTCATGTGGGCATGCCTCCTTTACGTGATTGTGGCCTATGGTCACTTTCTCAGGAGTGGGTGATTGGCAGGGAAACTTCTGGTGCTTTCCCTGGAGCAAGAACCATCAGGACCACAAAGGTTTCATGTTTGGTCACCAGCTACCTATCTACAAGGAACAAAACCCCTTTCCATGAGTGTAACTCCAGGGATCCGAGAACATTTCCTGGGTATGTGGGGAGAAATCTGACGAATAATGGGAAAGTAAAACATAAATCTGATCCCACCAATCCCTTGCTTCAAAAGAGTCTCATTACCCTTAAAAGAAAATACAATATCCTGATCATCTAACAAAATTCTTTGGGATCTGGAGCCTATCTTCACTTTCCCATCTCTTACCACTCTCCTCACCGGCCTTCTTTACATTTGGAAATACGCCAAGCCCATTTCTTCCACAGGCCCTTTGCACTTGCAGATGTGTATATGTAGGTATCTATGTATTTATATACATGTACATACGTTTTTTATTGGTGAACCATTTGAAAGTGAATTGTAGCATTTCAGCATTATTTGACACTTTAGCCCTTATTTCCTAAAAACAAACAAGGACGTTCTACCCCATAATCCTAATACAATTACCACACCCAAGGAATTTAATGTGGGTAAAATATCAAAGCTGTATATAAAAATTTACAGGCCAGCCACAGTGGCTCGTGCCCATAATCCCAGCACTTTGGGAGGCCAAGTCAGGAGCACCACCTGAGCCCAGGAGTTTAAGACCAGCCTGGGCAACATAGTGAAATCTCAACTCTGGGGAAAAAAAAAAAATCCAAAAATTAGCTGTGCATGGTGGTCCATGCCTATAGTCCTAGCTACTGTGGAGGCTGAGCTGGCAGGATCACTTGAATTAGGAGGTCGAAGTTGCAGTGAGCCATGATCACACCATTACACTTCAACCTGGGCAACAGAGAGAGGCCTTGCATCAGAAAAAAAAAAAATTTACAAAAACCCTTAAACAAAAATATTTACTCAAAAGAAGCTAGGTTTATTTCCTGATCCCAGGATCCAGTTAAAGTTCACACATGGTATTTGGTTATCACAGCTCCTTAGTTTCCAATAATCTAGGCCAGCCTCATAACCACAACCATCACTCACACACGCCTCTTTTTATCTTTCATCATATTAACATATTAGAGAATTCGTGTCCATTGCTTCCAGAATGCCCAAGTCTGGATTTGTCTGATTGTTTCCTAATGATTAGACTAAGGTTGTGGTTTTCCTTTAAAAGAAACTGTTAGTGCAGCTTGACAGCCCTCATGTGAGGGTGGTGTTGAGTCATGGTTTAGCTGGGAACCCAGCAGGTGTGCTCCAACTGTTGCCTAGCCTGGCCTCCAGCTGTCCCCTGGGCTCCAAAGCCCTGATGTTGCTCAGGTTTTGAACCCTCCCCCACTGGAAAAATATTGAAGAATTTTCTGTGGTCCAGAATAAGTGCTCCAAAGCTCCTAGGACCAACTGTTTATTGCCTTTGGATCACAATGCCTGAACCACTGGAACAAACGTGTTTTGATTAAGGTCATGGAAACTAGGATGTACCTCTATCCAGAAGCCTCTGTGCCAAGGACCCTAATCAAGACCAAGAAGATGTCCCACGAGGCAGAGAGACTATTTACTGCCAGTGTTATACCTCAAGTATATCCTTGAGGATTCCATTGGGAGACCACAGAACCAGACATATCACCCTCACTATAATACCAACCAAACCCAGCTGGTGTGGAGACAAGCAATGCATTCATTGAGTGAATCTTGAGAACAGGAGCTGGATGCAAATATACTGAGATGCCCTAGGACTCCTCTAGTGGCATCTTCTAAATCATCTGGGAATTTGGCTTGGCCTAGTTCAAAACTAGTGTGGTCAAATGAAGATTTGTGTTTCTGGCCAAGGTGGAGTAACAGAGATCATGTTTACTCCCATGCCTAAGAAAAAACAGACAATATACAGAAAACAATGTTTTTTTGGACACTGGATATCGGGCAGTGAAGAATAGTGATCCCTGAAATAAAGGAAACAGATGAGGTAAGCCCTATGAGTATGCCCCAGCTTACTACCTGCAGAATTTCCAGGCCACAGCACAAAGAGGAAGAACAGAAGGAGCCAGGCAGACTCCCTGAGTTGCGAAGACAGAGCTGAGAGTCCAGGGACACCACAGCAGTTAGAATACATAGGACAGAGCATGTGGCCCAGGCCTCTGGAGTTCTTTATCTGAGCAGCTCTCTCCTGTCTGCTCAGATACAGAACTCCAGTGATCTGGAGCATTCAGCACCAATCAGCACATGTGTGTGAGGAAAGCACCTGAAGCTGGAGAAAGAACCATTCAAAGGGATTCGAAGGAAAAATGTTGCCCGTGTAAAGCCTAGAATGGCACCTGTTCCCATCAGCCAGACTAGAAAATTTATAATTTACAGGGTATTGGGTAGAATACTCAGGGCTCAGAGGGGAGAGCATCAGAAAAGATGGCTATGCATGCTGGGCTTAATGCCTAGGTGATGGATTGATAGGTGCAGGGCACACAGTTACCTACGTAACAAACCTGCATATCCTGCACATGTATCCTGGAACCTCATAAAATCAAATAAACTGTGTATTTAAAAAAATAATAAATATGAGGTCATGTTTTCTACAAACAAGGATAATTTGACGTTTTCCTTTCCAATTTGGATGCCCTTTATTCCTTTTTCTTGCCTAATTTCTCTGACTAGGACTTGTAGTACTATGTTGAATAAAAGGGTGAAAGTGGCATCTTCATCTTGTTCTAAATGTTAGAGAAAAGGCTTTCAGTGTTTCACCATTCAGTGTGACATTAGCTGTGGGTTTGTCATATATGGCCTTTATTGTTTTGAAGATTATTCCTTTTGTACCCAGTTTGTTAAGAATTTTTTAATCATGGAAGGATATTGAATTTGATAGAATGCTTTTTTAGTATCTATTGAAACGATCACATGGTTTTTGTCCTTAACTCTGTTAATATGGTGTATCATGTTTATCGATTTGCTTATGTTAAACCATCTTTGTACCCCTGGAATAAATTTCACTTGATCATGGTAGATGATCTTTCTAATGTGTTGTTGAATTTGTTAGAATTTTGTTGGGAATTTTTGCATCTATGATCATCAGGGATATCAGCTGGTAGTTTTCTTTTTTATTGTGTCTGGTTTTGATATTGAGGAATGCTGGCCTCATGGAATGAGTCTCGAAGTTTCCCCTCTTTAATCTTCTGGAATAGTGTGAGTGGAATTAATGTAGCTCTTCTTTAAATGTTTGGTAGAATTCAGCAGTAAAGCCATCAGGTCCTAGGCTTTTCAGTGATGGGAGACTTTTTAATTAGTGCTTTGATCTCATTACTTGTTACTGGTGTGTTAAGATTTTCTATTTCTTCAAGTTCAATTTTTGGTAGGTTGCATGTGTCCAGGAATTTATTCATTTCTTCTTGGTTTTCCAATTTGTGGGTGTATAGTTATTCAGAATAGCCTCTAATGATCCTTTGTACAGCAAAGGCATTCGTTGTAACGTCTTATTTTTTATTTCTGATTTTATTTGTTTGGGTTTTCTTTTTGTTAGTCTAGCTAAAGTTTTGTTGATTTTGTTCATATTTTCCAAAAACTAACTTTTTGTTTCCTTGATCTATTATGTTGGGTGTCCTGTTTTTAGTCTTAACTTCACTTATTTCTACTCTGATCTTTATTATTGGTTTCCCTCTATGAATTTTGAGTTTGGTTTGTCTGGCTTTTCTAGTTCTTTAAGGTGCACTGTTAAAAGACTGTGTTTATTTGCAGTCTTTCTACTTTATTAATGTTTATTTTTATGGCTCTAATCGATGCCTCACTTTCTACTTTTTTGATGTAGGCATTTATTGCTAAAAATTTCCCTCAGTGCCGCTTTTGGTTCATTTCATAGGTTTTGGTGTGTTGTGTTACCATTTTAATTTGTTTCAAGAAATTTTTTAAATTCCTTCTTGATTTATTCATTGACTCACTGGTCATTCAGGAACATGTTGCTTAATTTCCACATATTAGTGCAGTTTCCAAAATTCCTCTTGTTATTGATTTCTAGTTTTATTTGTTGTGATCAGAAAATATATTTGATATGATTTTGAATTTTCTGAATTTGTTGTGATTTATTTTGTGGTATAACATGTGGTCTATCCTGAAGAATGTTCTGTGTGCTGACGAGTAGAATGTGTATTCTGCAGCAGGTAGGTTGTTGTATAAATGTCAGTGCCATGTTTGGATATGATTTGTTTGTCACCACCGAAATTCATGTTGAAATTTGATCCCCAATGTGGCAATGTTGGAAGGTAGGGCTTAGTGGGTCATCGGGGTGGATCTCTCATAAATGTCTTGATTAGTGAGCCTGGATTAGTTCTTAGAGAATGAACTGGTTTCCCTGAGAGGGACTATTTTAACACCAGAATGCCCCTCGGACTTTGTCTCTTCACATGTGTCCATTTCTCCTTTGACCTTCACTATCTTTTGACCTAGTGCATGGTGCTCACCAGAAGCTAGGCAGATGCTGACGCCATACTCCTTATACTTCCCAGCCTACTCAACTGTGAGCTAAATAGGTGTCTTTTCTGTATAAATTACTCAATTTCAGGTGTTCTGTTATAGTAACACAAAATGTATTAAGTCAGATAGGTCCATTTGGTATACAGTGCAGTTTAACTCTGATGTTTGTTATTTTCTGTCTGGATAATCTGTCTATTACTGAAAGTGGGTGTTGAAGTTTCCTAATATTATATTGCAGTCTATCTCTCCTTTTAAATCAACTAATATTTGCTTTATACATTTGGGTGCTCTGATATTGGATGTATAAATAGTTATAATTGTTATACCCTCTTGCTGAATTGACTCCTTTATATCCTCTTGCTTAATTGACTCCTTTATCATTATATAATAACCTTCTTTGTTTCTCTTTCCACTTTTTGACTTGAAGTCCATTTTATCTGATATGAGTATAGTTACTCTTGCCCCTTTTTTGTTTCCTGTATGAAATATCTTTTTCTATCTCTTCACTTCCAGTCTGTATCTGACTTTATAGGTGAAGTAAGTTTCTTGTAGGCAGCATATAGTTGGGTCTTTTTTTTAATGCATGCAGCCATTTACGTCTTTTATTTGGGGGTTTAGTCCATTTATATTCAATGTTGTTTTGGGTTATTTTGATAGGTAAGGACTTACTACCGGCATTTTTGTTCCTTGCTTTCTGGTTGTGTTGTAAGTCTTCTTTTCCTTTCTTCTTTTCTCATTTCCTTTGTGGTTAAGTGATATCTCTGGTAATATATTTTAATTCCTTGCTTTTCTTTTTTGGTGTACCTATTACAGGTTTTTGTGGTTACTGGGTAATTTATAAAGGAAAGAGGTTTGATTGACTCACAGTTCTACATGGCTGGAGAAGCCTCAGGAAACTTACAGTCTTGATGGAAGGCAAAGGAGAAGCAAGTACCTTCTTCACAAGGTGGCAGGAAAGAGAGTGAAGGGTGACAGTTGCACTAAAATCTCAGACTTCACCGCTATACAATTCATCCTTGTAACCAAAGACCAGTTGTATTCTCAAAGCTATTGAAATTTAAAAACACTTTTTTAAGAAAAGAGACTGGCATCTCTCCTGCTCCCTCTCTTGCCACATGACATGACTGCCCCCTTCCACCTTCTGCCATGAGTAAAAGCTTCCTGAGGCCTCACCGGAAGCTGAGCAGATGCTCGTATAACCTGCAGAACTGTGTGCCGCATAAATCTCTTTTCTTTATAAATTACCCAGTCTCAGGTATTCCTTTATAGCAACAAAAAATGGACCAATACAAGAAGGAAGATATCCACTCCAGAAAGGACCCATGGCTCATCTCACCCAGCCTTGCCTTGTGAGCAAGGCACAACACATGCTCTCAGGAGCAGAACAGGCAGATGCCATGGGGAGAATGTGCATCTCCATTGGGCAGTATGTTACTGGGGTCTTCCAGCCCCACTGGCTTCTTGCCCAGTGCTTCTTCCAGTGGAGCAGCATGGAGCAGGGACAAAGCCCAGTGTCCAGGTGAGACAGGTGACACCGCCTTGTGGAGCACTATGGCAGTCACCTCCAGAGACTGGGACAGAGAGCAGGAGAGAGGATACCTGATCTCAGCTCACCTTGGTGCTCCATGCCCCTCTCCTCCTTACTTGCAAATCCTCCCCCTAAACCAGTCCCAGAGGCCAGGCCAGGAGATCACACCTGTAAGAGTTCTGGCTTCATAGTTATTGCCAGGTCTTTATGTCCATTACCCATGAAGAAAATCTAAAGCAGTTTCTAAAACCAAAATCGGACCGTGTCTCTTCCCTACTTAAGAGATTTCCATAGCTTTTCTTCCCCTGTGGGTAAAAGTAGACCCAAGAGCCCCAAGAGAGCCTTGTAGCTGAGGCCACCTCTCAGTGGCTCGTGAACTCAGTCCTGTATTAGTGCAGTCATGGGTGATCAACATGTTAATCGAACCCATCTATAAATGTTTATTTTATGTTCTTCATGCTCCATTTTAAAAGGCAGATAAGATAGAATACATTTTAGAAGGATGTGAAGCAGATGTTAGTAGCAGATGGCATAGAAACAGGAAAGTTCAGGGGTTAAGACCTGGGCTCTAAAGTCAGACTGACTGAGTTGGAGTCTTGGCTTCCCAGCACTGCGTGGCCTTCGACAAGTGGCTGGACCTCCCTTTGCCTGTGTTCCCTTATATATAAAATAGGGGATAAGATACCATCTACCTCACAGGATTGTTGTGAGGGTCAAAGAGTTAATATCTGTTTTAGAATGCTTATGAGAATGCCTGGCACTGGATAAGCGAATGCTGGGTATTATCAAATACCATAGCTGGACATGGTGGTGCATGCCTGTAGTCCCAGATATTCAGGAGGCTGAAGAGAGAGGATTGCTTAAGCCCAGGAGTTTGAGTAGAGGCTGGGCAACATAGTGAGACTCCACCTCAAAAAAAATTTTTCTTTGTGAGATGGAGTCTCACTCTGTCACCAGGCTGGAGTGCAGTGGTGCAATCTCAGCTCACTGCAACCTCCGCCTTCCCAGTTCAAGAGATTCTCCTGCCTCAGCCTCCCAAGTAGCTGGGACTACAGGCACCCGCCACCAAGCCCAGCAAATTTTTGTATTTTTAGTAGAGATGGGGTTTCACCATGTTGGCCAGGATGGTCTCGATCTCTTGACTGTGTGATCCGCCAGCCTCGGCCCTCCAAAGTCCTGGGATTACAGGCATGAGCCACTGCACCTGGCCAAAAAAAAAAAAAATACATATATATATAATTAATTTTTAAAAAGTGTTTTAAACAACAGAGGCACACAGACTTGACTTCTCACACTGCATTTTGATTGCCTCCAGCCCTAAATGTATCCCCAAGCTGCAATTCACTGCCTCTTCCCTCACAGGCATGTATCCCATCCCCACGACTCCTTTGGTCATATTTTGAGAAAGAATCTTTAAATTAAGTTCCCTTTAGCACTGCTTTTACAGGACATGGACATCCACAAGCTTGATCTTTCTCCCTGCCTAATTCACACCCAGGCTCAGATATGGATCGGTCCTTCCCTCGTGTTGATTTTAAACATCTGATCATTAAGCAAAGTTCACGTCGAGAACCCCAGAGTCCACAAAAGTGCAGGATTCCTGAGATCCCTGCCAAAGCTGCTCCCTGTCATTACAATTCCGCCGGCGAGCTCTCCCTCAGTGACCTGTAGATGGCGCCATTGCCTCTGCCTGGGAACAGAAGGACGCCTGCCGCTTGGAGTTCTGTTTTCACCATGCGTGTGTGAATCCTTGGATATTTGAAGGACTGGATGACAGTTATAATGGAATCCTGACCTTCCAGGAATCCCCGACCCCCTAAATGAATGTAGTAGTAATATTAGTCATCTCATCCCTACCTTTCACTCCCTAGGCCAGGACCACTGAGACTTAAGTAAAGGTATAAATTTGCTGAATTCTTTGAACCAAGAGCCAGGTGCTGGTTTCATGGAAGGCAGAAAATTGCTTGCCTTGTCCCCAATGAGCACACACGGATAATCAGTCTTGGTCTTCTGGATGAAGCCATGGTAGCGATGGCCTTGATCCCATCAGCTGGTGACTATTAAATATGCCAAGCACTGACAGGTTCATGCCTGAGAGTCGGAAACCTCTAGGAATGCCAGGGATTCTTGTTACAAAGAGACCCCAGAAACAGGAATCAGGTGGCAATGACACTCCATGCTTCCCCCACTCCACCAAAGCTGTTCTTGCCACGGTCATGGTGAAATTGACCCTCCTGTTTACAAATTCAACCAGCATTTTCCTATCTTTGTCAATTTTTTTTTACCACTTTGTAACATTCTTTTCCACTCACACTCCCTTGAAGGCACCATTTCTTGGATATTTGTGGCCTCATGCACCCCTGGTCTTCTCCTGCTCAGAACCTCCAGGAATTCCTTCTCTCTGACCTCTCCCCTAGATGTGGGACTTCCTGGTCGGTCCGTTATTCCTCTTCCCTGCTCTCCACGCAGATTCTCCCTGGACAATCTCCTTCCTCCCCACCTCACTCCCCAATTCTGTTTCAGTCTAAACCAGTCCCCCAGACTCATGAATCTTGCTTCCGCTGGCCCTCTTTGCTTGCTTGCCACACGCACTCTTCAATAACAATAAATCCAAACCTGAACCCGGCCCCAGCACCTGCCCACCACATTCCTATCCCCACCCCAGCCAACAAGTCTGACCCTGGTTCTGTGCTCCAGTGTCCTGAGCCAGACACTTGAGTATCACCCTTGACTCCAGTGTTAGTTTTCTGGGGTTGCTGTAATTATCACAAACTAGGTAGCTTAAAACAACAGAGAGTGACCCTCTCATCGTTTGGAAGGCCAGAAGTCTGAAAAACTGTCAGCTGCACTGGGCTCCCTCCAAAGGCTCCAGAGGAGAATCTTTCCTTGCCTCTTCCAGCTTCAGGGGGCTCCATGCATTCCTTGGCTCCTGGGTGCCTGACTCCAGCCTCTGCTCCGTCTTCACATGGCCATCTCTTCTGTCTCTGCACATCCTCTTCCCATATGAGAAAGATCTCCTTGGATTTAGAACCCACCCTAAGCCAGTATGATCTCATGTTTATCTTTACCTAAATCATATCAGCAAAGATCCTATTTCCAAATAAGGTCTCATTCTGAGGTTTTGGGTGAACATGAATTTGGAGGGGATGCTATTCAACCCACTGTAATTTCTCCACTTCCCCCCACAATCTAATTTAATGCATGCTACCGAGGTTTTTGTTTTTGTTTTCAAACAGTCTCACTTTGTCACCCAGGCTGGAGTGCAGTGGTGCAATCTCGGCTGACTGCAACCTCCACCTCCTGGGTTCAAGCGATTCTCATGCCTCAGCCTCCTGACTAGCTGGGTTTACAGGCACACGCCACCATGCCCAGCTAATTTTTGTATTTTTAGTAGAGACAGGGTTTTGCCATGTTGGCCAGGCTGGTCTAAACTTCTGACCTCAGGTGACCCACCCACCTCGGCCTCCCAATGTGCTGGGATTACAGGCATGAGCCACCATACCTGGCCGCATGCTACCCGTTTAATATCTTTCCATCCACCTATGTCTCTCCATTCACATGGTCAAATCACCAATTCCTGCTCCCTGGCACCTGGTCAGGTGTCCAGGCCCCAGCCTTGCCTTCCATCCACTCCTCACACAGCAGCCAGCCAGCGGAATTGTTTCAAAACAATTGTGAGGTGAGGAACCATGCTCCTCACCTCACAACCTGCAAGAAACACATGCATACATACACACGCACATACACACACACACACACACACATACACACTCATACACACACAGACACACACACACTCCCAGCGTTGTTGGGAGAGCGCTCCGGCCCCTGGCCAGCACTCTGCAGCACACTGTATGTGGTGCCTGCCCTCCTCTCTGGCTTAACCCCTAACAACTACCCACCCACTTTCCATCTCCCTTCCTCCTGTTCCAAGCTTACCTGGGCCAAAAGCGCTCTGAGGGCTGCAGGAGCTACAATGCCCAGATCTCTGCAGATGCTGCTCCCTCTGCTAGAAATGCCCTTTCCCTGCCCCGTCCCACCTCACTGACTCCTTCAAGTCTTAGGTTAGACATGAATTCCTCGGGTCAGATGTGGATTCCTCTGGTCAGACAGCCCTGGCCCCCAAATCAAGTTAGATTCCTGTTTGGGCTCTCCCAGCTCCCCAGGCCACCCACAGCACAGCCCTGTCACCCTGTACTATGTGTGTTCCTTGAGAGCAGGCACTGGGCATGCTCACCACACGGCCTCTGCATGTAGCTCAGTACCTGTCATTTCACAGCAAAAACAGCACACTGTGAGCGCCCAGCATGAGTCAGGGACAGTCCTGAGCATCTTCCCTGCACTAACTCATTTCCTCTTCACAACAGCCCTGTGAGGTGGTGACTTCACATGATGCTCATTTTTTTAGATGTGGAAAGTGGAGTAAAGATCCATTAGGTAACTTATTCAAAGTCACCAAGCCATTAAATAGCAGATCTGGTGTCCCCACACAGGCAGCCTAGGTGCAGAGTCCAATCTTCGCCACAATGCTATACCCAACTATTTATTGAAATAACTCTTTAATGGTTCAGTGAGCTCATGTAAAATGGAGCCAGCCTGACCCCAAGAAGTTAGCTAACTTTTCCTGAGGTTGTGTAGTGAGGTCAGAACTTTGACTCAAGCTCTCAGACTTCTAGACCAGCATTGCTTATGAACCCAACAGAAAGAGACCGGGGGCCAGGAGGGTCACTGGGCTGCTGCACGCGGAGGATCCTCAGGAGGGTACCTGAGAAAAAGGGGCTCTCTTCCTTTGCTGCCTTGTCCAGAAGTGCTCATTATAGTCAGGGCAGAAGCCCTCCAGCACAAAAGGACACCCAGGCAGCGAGTGCCTCCTAGTACCCAGCACTATTCATGAGATTTTGTTTAAAAAAAAAAAAAGAAGAAGAAGAAGAAGAAGGAGAAAGAAAGAAAGAAAGAAAGAGGGAGAGAAAGCAGAGAGAAAAGAAAGAAAAAGAAAGAAAGAAAGAAGGAAAGAAAGACAGAAAAAGAAAAAAGAAAAGAAAAGAAAAAAACCTTTGTATTTGAGTAGAGACGGGGTTTCACCATGTTGGCTAGCCTGGTCTTGAACCCCTTGACCTCAGGTGATCCTCCAGGGGCATGATGGCGATCCCTGCAATCCCAGCTACTTGGGAGGCTAAAGCAGGAGAATCGCTTGAACCCAGGAGGCAGAGGTTGCAGTGAGCTGAGATTGCGCTCCATCCTGGGTGTCCGTCTCAAAACACACACACACACACACACACACACACACACACACACACACAGAGTAAGATAAATGGTCACAGATTTTAAAAGCCTTAAAGATATATCAAACACACACAATGTATGGCATTTGTTTGGATACTGATTGAAACAAGGTACCTGTAAAAAGATACATATAAGCAAATAGCAAATGTGGACAATGACTGGCTATTTGGTGATATTAAGAATTAGTACTAATTTGTTGGTATAATTATTGTGGTGTTTGTTTGTTTGTTTTTGAGACAGGGTCTCACTCTGTCACCCTGGCTGGAGGGCAGTGGCTCGATCATGGCTCACTGCAGCCTTGACCTCCTGGGCTAAGTGATCCTCCCACCTCAGCTTCCTGAGTAGCTGGGACTCCAAGTATGCACTACCATGCCCAGTTAATTTTTTATTTTTTGTAGAAATGGGGTTTCACTGTGTTGCCCAAGCTAGTCTTGACATTCCTGGGCTCAAGTAATTCTCCCATCTCTGCCTCTCAAAGTGCTGAGATTATAGGCATAAGCCACCATGCCTGACCAATTATTGCACTTTTTGAAAAAGAGTTCTGCGGGGTGCAGTGGCTCATGCCTGTAATCCCAGCACTTTGGGAGGCTGAGGTGGGCAGATCACAAGGTCAGGAGTTTGAGACCAGCCTGGTCAACATGGTGAAACCCCCCAGTCTCTACTAAAAATACAAAAATTAGCTTAGCATGGTGGTGGATGCTTGTAATCCCATTTACTCAGGAGGCTGAGGCAGGAGAATCGTTTGAACCCAGGAGGCAGAGATTGCAGCAGTGAGCCAAAATCACGCCATTGCACTCCAGCCTGGGTGACAGGGCGAGACTCCCTTTCAAAAAATAAATAAATAAATAAGCTATTACTTCTTAGAAATACATACTGAAGTATTCACAGATAATAAAATAACGAGGGAGAAGAATAGGGTTGTAGATAAAATCAGGTTAAATGTGGACTCTGGGTAATGGGTATGTGTATGTGGTAGGGGAGTTATATATTCTTTCTACTTTTGTACTTGCTTCTAAAATGCACAATAAAAGAGTCACCTTCACACAGTGAACCAAGCAGCTGCAGCCAACCAGTCAGAGATTATGGATTATGGATCCACTTTATTCGGTCAGTTCTGTTCTGGACTATGCTGATCCTAGCAAGGAGGTTTTGAAACAGGAAAGAACCCATGAATCTTAAAGAGGAGTCAGCTCTGGTAGGATCAGAAGCCTGACTCTGGCTGGGTGAGGTAGCTCACATCTGTAATACCAACACTCTGGAAGGCAGAGGCAGGAGGATCACTTGAGGCCCAGGGTTCAAAACCAGTCTGGGCAACATAAAAAGACCCTGTCTCTACAACAACAACAACAACATTTTAATTTGGCCAGGCATAATAGCATGATCCAGTAGTCCAAGCTATCCGAAGGCTGAGGCAGGAGAATTGTTTGAGCCCATGAGTTTGAGACTGCAGTGAGCTCTGATCATGCCACTACATTCTAGCCTGCCAATAGAGTGAGACCCTGTCTTGGAATAAAAATTTAAAAAGAAAGCCTGACACTTATAGCTTGGCTACATTTATAGGATATAGAATATTTCTTCTTCTTCTTTTTTTTTTTCTTTTTGTCTTGTGTTGCTATTAAATATTGTTCTCCTTCAGTCTTTGGTAAAAATCTTTTATGAAAATTCCAACTTTTTTCAGATGTGGTTAAAGGAAGAAAGGAAAGTTGGATTTGTTTACCAAATGTTGAAACCCTCAATCCCATCCCCAGCCCCTAAGACACCTGGTCTTCCCTGCAAGCAGGAGACTGGAAGAGACTTCTCTGGGAAATCTAACCAGCCAAGGAGAAAGATCTTCAAACCAATGAAAATTGATAGATTTTTCTGAAGAAACTGAGAAGAGTTTTAGAGAGCTGGCAGAGTTTGAGGTTGAATTATTTCAAAGCATATAGAAAACTAACCAAATGAGAAAGGAAAAATAACTATTAATTTTTTAAGTAATATAGGAAAGGAAAATATAATCGTAATTCAGCTGTAAATGTTAATCTATTCATAGTAATATAATTAGTGAATGCTGATATACCAACTGTTATTTATTGGTTTGCAACATCCATTTCCATTACTATTGTATTCTTCCCTATATCACAGCAGGTGGAAGGTTAGAAACTATACTTCCAGACACAAAAAGCTTGGGATCTGATTGTGATTTCTGATCTGCCACAGATATATATATATATTTTTTTGTCTGTTTGGCCTAGCAATAATCTAGAAGTGTTTTGAAATCCCTCACAAGGGAGTGTTTTGAAATGTACACAAGTAAATGTGTACATTTCTCCCTATAATTCCATTAGTTTTTACATTCTCATTAGAAACCATGTTAACTGCATACATGTTTAGAGCTGTTGCAGAGTATGGTGGCTCATCCCTGCAATCCTAGCATTTTGGGGAGCTGATGTGGGAGAATCGCTTGAACCCAGGAGTTTGAGACCAGCCTGAGCTGCAGAGGGAGACCTGTCTCTACAAAAAATAAAAAAAATTAGCGGGTGTGGTGGTGCACCCAGTCCCAGCTACTCAGGAGGCGGTGGTGAGAGGATCACTTGAGCCGCACTCCAGCCTGAGGGACAGAGAGAGACCCTATCTCAAGAAAACAAAAACAAAAACCTGTTTTATCTGCTTGGTGAATATTTTGTCATGATCTATTTTTCCCTCTTTATCCCTAACAATGGAGCCTTAACGTCCCTTTGGAATGATATTAATATGGCCATGGTTGCTTTTTGTTTGTTTTGTTTGTTAACAAAGATACATTGTCCAATATATCTTTTCCCCTTTCTTCACATTCAGTTTGTCTATATCTTCAAGTCTTATATCTTCACTATCTTTGTGTCTGTTTAAAATGACATATAGCTAGGTTTTCTTTCTCATCTTTTTTGAGTTCTTTCTCCAAAAGTGTTTTCAGCATAAGTCATCCTACAGCATATATTGAGAAAAATGCTTAGTATACCCTCAGATTTGAGTGACAATCTGTCTGGATATAAAATCATAATTTTCAAAAGAGTCACCCTCACACACCCCAGCAGGGTTTATGTTCTGCCCTGATCATACCTGCTATTATCTGAATGTCCCTCCAAATTCCTTTGTGCTAACCTATGCAGATATTGCGGTGGTATGAAGAGGCAGGGCCTTTGGGGACACGGTTAAGTCGTAAGTTCTGCACCCTCACGGGTGAGATTAGTGCCTTTAGAAAAGAGGTTGAAGGGAGCTCCCGGGCCCCTTCCACCAGGGTATGACTCAGCAAGAGGGGCCATATTTGAGGCAGAACAAACCCTCACCAGACAGAATCTGCCAGCACCTTGATCTCAGACTTCCCAACCTCCAAAACTATGAGCAATCAATTTCTATTGTTTATAAATTACCCAGTTCATGGTGTGTTTGTGTGTTTATTTGTTTGAGACAGAGTTTTGCTCTTATTGCCCAGTCTGGAGTGTAGTGGTGCCATCTCAGCTCACCACAACTTCTGCCTCCCAGGTTCAAGTGATTCTTCTGCCTCAGCCTCCTGAGTAGCTGAGATTATAGGCATGTGCTTCCACCCCCGGCTAATTTTTGTATTTTTAGTAGAGATGG